>KQ991171.1:90925-109330 GCA_001598015.1 Dorcoceras hygrometricum | reverse complement strand
CGATGTTGGGCCGAGTCCTTCAAATGTTTTAAAGAGGGTTGTTCTTAGTTGTTGGGCCGAGATGAATTTGGCTTTGTATTGTTTTAAGTTGATTTGAGGCTTTGGGCTTAGAGTTAGCGGGCCAGTTACTTGAGCCAGTCCTTGACCGGGCCGAGGAAAAATAATGCATAGGCCAATGAATATATATTTAATTATTTATGTATTATGTTATGTATTTAAGTATGAAACGTTTTAAGAAAAGTAAATATATTTAATGGGCCAAGATTTTTAAGTTGCGTGATTTTTTTTTATGAACGTATGCATCATGAAAGTTTAATTTATGTTAAGGAATGAATGAAAATATTTTTGATGGATTGAAGTGTTGTGGGGTAAAGTAATGATGGGAGTTAGCCGGGTAGCCGGGCCCGGGGATCCCCTGTTAATGTATAATGATAATGAGCTTATGGATCCTCGTGTGACATCGGGGTTAAGTGGCAGCATAGAGGTGTGACATATAGGGATCCCGATGTAAGGTCGGGTGAACCACACCACCACGTACGTTGGTTTATAGATTGATCAATCGACCTTAATGGCTCTCACTTCATGGATACGACTCACATGTTCTTTTAAGTTATGTTATGTTTATGCTATGCCTTAACATATATGTATGTAATGAATGATGTACGACTACTGTATGAATTAATGTTTAAGATCTTTTAAGCACGCATCTCATGAAATTATGTTCCTATACATATGTGCCTGCATGTGGTTTTATTATATGTACTTCGTTATGTATTACGATAGAGCATGCTGAGCCTTTATGCTCAATAGGTTTAAATGGTGCAGGTGAGCATGATGTTGATGATGAGATTACTCCAACCGGCGGTTAGGACGTCTGATGCTCCACTGCGGCTGTTACCCCGTGACCACTCAGTTACTTTATGTCATTGCTTTTAAACTTGTTCAGTTTTCCGCAAACAGTTTTTAAATATTCTGATTTTTATGTTAGCTCGTGAGATGTGGATTGAGGATTTTGCAGTTTGTTTTAAACAGATGTTGAAATGTTATCTGTAAATTCTTTGAGCTATGTTTTATTATTGATAGCTTTTATTAAACGTTTAATCCACGTCTGCTTTAAAAAAAATATTTTAGACGTTTAGTATGTTTCAACTTGGTATCAGAGCGGTGGTTCTGGTGGGGTACTTGCCTGCTGCGTGGAGCTCAGATGTCGCACTACCAGTTTGTGAGTTTTGTTATTTTAGTATTTATGTTTATGTTTGCATGATGCATGATTTAGCTTTGCATCAGTTTTTGGACTTAGGATTTTAAAAATAGACTCTTAGTTATGCACTTAGATTTACGTGATAAGGTTTTGGTGAGCATGATGCCTCCCAGACGTGCTATCGGTACGTAACTTAATTTCGGGGACGAAATTTCTAAAAGGGGGGAGAGTTGTAACGCCCGGAAAATCCGAATTACGTGAATTGAATGCATGACTAGGAGGAAAACCTTATGTTAATATGATTTAATTGTCATGTATGTGATTATATGATGATTTTATGCTTTACGTGTGCATGTCACTTTACGGTACAGTTTGAGACCGGTAAACGGAGACGAGTCCGGAGAAAACCAAATAGAAAATATTTAAATGTTTTGACCCTTAGACATATTTTAAAGCAAAATATTGTAACGCCCGGAAAATCCGAATTACGTGAATTGAATGCATGACTAGGAGGAAAACCTTATGTTAATATGATTTAATTGTCATGTATGTGATTATATGATGATTTTATGCTTTACGTGTGCATGTCACTTTACGGTACAGTTTGAGACCGGTAAACGGAGACGAGTCCGGAGAAAACCAAATAGAAAATATTTAAATGTTTTGACCCTTAGACATATTTTAAAGCAAAATATTTTTATTTTATGCACAATTTCCAAAATTATGAGATTTTATGCACGGTTACCGAGGGGGACCCGTTTTTCGCCTATACGGGCCATTTTTATGACTTTTACTACACTTTTAAATTTGAGAGGCCCTATATTACGAAAATTAAAGGCTTAAAGTCTGAATTTTAAACATTTTTAAGCCTTTTTAATTATAGGAGGGCTATTGTATTGATGGGCTTTTATTTCCTTAAATAAAACAAGGTGTAAGGCCTTTTTTGTACACTTTTCTTTCACCCTACTACACAATTTCGAAATTTCATCAAACCCTCCCCACTCATCAGCCGACTTCAGTCTCTTTTCTCCCTAAGGTGACCGAAATTTGCAAGGTTTTGGATTGAAACTCAAAGGTGTGGTCTTCTCAATTGTCATCCGCTCCGGTATCACGTATCTTCTCTTCTTTTTCGATCAAGGCATGTTATATTCTTCCTTTTCTCACCATATAGATCATATTAAACTGTTTTTACAAAGACTATGCATGGAAATTTCGTGTATGCTTCAGATCTCAAAGTTCATGTTCATGATCATGCATGTATTCTTATGGCACCTCACGGTTTTGATCCTTTTTGCATGGCTTCGGTTGATGGGCTGATTGAGTGGTCTTGGCTCGATGTTAGGTGGTTCATGGTGGTCCTAGGAGTGGCTTGTAGTGGTTCGAAGTGGATATTTAAGGGTCGAACCGTTGTCTTGAAGATTCACACCGTGCAGTGTGTGTAATCTGCATGCGCGATGCTCCTGATTCCCAGGCTTCGTGCGTCCAGTAGCTTCCATGGTTTGGGCCAAGGTTGGTCTTGTTAGAACCTCCTGTACCTGGAGGTGGTCCAGCCGGAAGGGCTCCGGCAGTGGTGTCCGGAGCAGGGATAAAGAACGAGAATACCAGCAGGTGGTCGCACGGCGCGCAGTATGGCTGGTGCGTCCACTTGCAGCGACCATTTCTCCGTTTTGGTAGTAATTGCGTTGGTTGAGCATGCCTCCCAGCCGTGAGCTTCTGTTAGCATCTCTGAGAATTATGCTTCGTTGTTCAGTAGGTTTTTAACCAGATTTCTCGGGATCCCTTTGTGGTAATTGTTGCGCAATTTGAGGTACGGATCTAAGCTGGAGGTAGCTTGGAATTGGCATGAGATTCAATGTTAGATGGTTGCTTGTGCATTGCCGTGGATGTTGCTGTGTGCATATGTGATTGCTGTTGATTTTAGCTGCTATGTTTATGCATACACGCATTTCCCATATTGCATTCAGATTTCTTTTGCAGCCATTGCTTTGTATTCCGTTGTATTGCTGTTGTTTCTTACCAGTATGCGAGGACGAGCGGCGATACCGCACTCTCATATCCCTGCTGGGATCTGTTAGCCACCATGCGCCGAGTGGTTAACTACCACAGTTCGTGGGCGAGGCAATGACAGGTTGAGTTGTTTGATGCATCTGGTATTTGGGTGTTGTGTCAAGGCGAGTGGCTCATTACCACACTTTGAACACACCCCGTGGCCACTGATTCGTTGCAGATCTTTTGGAGCTATGTTTGAGTTCCTTGGCTCCCTTGTTGGTTGTAGCCTTCAGTTGTTATCCGGTGTCTCATGCATAGCATCTGCATTTTATCTTATGCATTTCCTTTAGCTGTTTCAGTTGCTCTCCGTACTGGGGTTTGACCCCATGTCCCTCTGGGGCTTGGTTGTTTTTCCTTGCTTGTGTTGTTTTCAGGGAACCTAGGTTTCACAGCTGGTCGCGGGTTTAATCCAGCTAGAGGTGCTCCAGGAGGTGGTTAGAGTATCCCAGTAGCGTATAGCATATTTATATGTATCGGTATTATTAGCCAGGGGATGCCCTGTGATTTGTCGTTGTATTCTGTTGATGGAGTCTGATACATGTGGTTGGTTGTTGTTATGATATACTGTGTATTGCTGGCTGGTAGCCGCGTTTGGTTGTTTTTATAAACTGGGATATATTTTGAATATCGCGTTATTTTAAATTATATTGTTTTAAACCGTCAGGACAAAAGCAAAAATTTTACCCGCTTTTGATAGCTTACGCGTGTGTTTGTATGATTTTACTCTGTTGAGAGCACGAGGCCTGACATAACTGGTTCCACGTGGAGCGGGACCCAACGACACTTTGGCGTTGTCCACACGCCCTAGTCTTTGACTCTGTTGGTAGGGCACTCAGATCCGTCGACCCGTTACCACACACCCTCTGTTGGCAGGGCACTCCGATCCGTCGATCGATTACCACAACCTCTGTTGGCTATCTAATATTCGTCAGAAATCACAAAGATTTTGAAATAAACATCCTTTAAACTTTCTGTAACTCTTTCTTTTATTTTCTTTTCTGTAATCTGCTTTTCTTGATATGAAATAGATTGCTGTCAAATGATGTTTTACAAATATATTTATGTTCAAAGACTATTGGGAGTTCATCAGAGTTCAATTGAAGAAGAAAACTGGAATCAGTTCAGCTATAGAAACGATTAACGAACAGAACATATCTAAGATGAAGAACTGTCTCTTGAAAATTGGAAAGAACTTCGAACAGATTGGAGTTATACCTTCGAATCAAAGCTAAAGGAATGAAGAATTAAAGTTAAACTTACTTTATCAGTCCAGAATGGACCTAAGCTGGATCAGCTCAGAGTAAAGAAGCACGCAAGCATACTGGTTCAGAATATAAAATCAGCCCTGGGCTGTTTGGTCAAATAATGTCACTCAGACCAAACAATCATATGTGAGTGATGTATGTGTGTGAGATTTATAGTGTAAGCTCGCTCTCTCTCAAATATTTTCTCACACGCTGGGAGGTGCTTCTTCAAAGCTGATATCTTCATCCTCTTCCCAAATTGTGCAGTCGACTATAATGATTCTGCGTTTAATCTCTCGGTTGTGCACCATCTCACACCTGGTCAAAGCTCTCAGCCTATACACCAGCTCTCACCTGTGTATACCAGCTCTCGACTATTGCACATGCTCTCAATATTTTCTGTGTTTCGTGCATATATGTCGTTGTGTGCACCCTTTTCTTTTTCACACTTCTTTACACTGCTATCTTCTGTGTTATGTAGTCTTTGATGAATTATTACCGTTGGAGAGATCCCTTATTTTGTGCCTGTCAATCTGATTTCCAACCATGACATAAGAAACTTTCCACTTGTGGATTTCAACGGTTCTTTCCTCTTTTGGCGAATATCAAAGGCTCGTTCCGCTCGGACAAAATACAGTTTTGTCCTTGCTTGTTATTTTCATTTCTCGTACAATTTGACTTTGTTTGACCAGCTCTAGTCTGATCTGCTTCATTGTTCCTCTGAGCTGGTCCCTGAGCTGTTCCTCTATGAAGCTCTCTCTAAGTTGTTCTTGCTCTATTATGCTTTGTACTGCTTTGTTCTACTCTAACCTGCTTTGTACAGCTTTGAGCTGTTTCGTTCTACTCTGATCTGCTTTGTACAGCTCTGAGTTGTTTCGTTATGTATTGTATAGCTTTGATCTACTTCGACCTTCTTTGTACAGATCTGAGCTGTTTTGTTATTCTCTGTACAGCTCTGAGCTGATCTGTTCTAAATTATTCTAATCTGAGTATTTTTGCTCTGGAGCTATTTCTGTGCTTCTTCTCTAGTATGTTCTTGTTCTAATCTAGCCTAAGCCGATCGAATCTGTTAAGCTCTAAGCTGATCTGTTCATTTCATTTTTGTGCTGAATGATCTTGCTCTGCTATTTCAACTTATACATTCTCAGCTGATCTGAATCGATTCTGCTCTGTGGTGTTCAGTCTGAACTGATATATATACTACGCTGATTCTGTCTGAGCATCTTAACTGAGCTGATATCCCGAGCTGATCTGTTCTAAGCTTTGATCTGATCTAAACTACTTTTCTAATCTTATCTGATTCTCACTACGCTTCTAATGATCTGAGCTGATTCTAATCTGTTCTGCCCAGAACTGATTTAAGCTGATTCTAAATCTGTTCTGCCCTGAACTAATCTAAGCTGATATCTGAACCTAATAATGTTAATCTGTTCTGATCTGAACCTGCAAGCTAAACTCTGGTCTGCACTTGATCTCTGAACTGAACGCTTCTCTCCGGAGTTGTCAGGCCCGGTGCGCTAATCACAGATTAATTACTCAATTAATCACATTTATGAGGAAGCATTAAAAATCAGGGCTTAAAAATTTTCGAATTTGGGCCTGATCCAACATATCTTTCAAAATAGTTCATAATCAAAATACGAGTTTAACTCAAAACTCAAACAATCCATCAACAGGTACAAATAGCAAGTAGTAAATTAACTGCAGATCCTCAGTAAAATAAAGGCACAGGACATCCACTGGCTCAATATAAATACATAACACTAGGACTCAAATCAGAAAGGGAATCGACCAGCTGAAGCTCCACTCTGTCCAGCCTGGTTACCTGAAGAACCTGTCAAAGCCAATACAGACCAAGGCAGCCCAAAACAGGGAAAAGTAAAGAGGTCAAACCTCAGTACAAAGAACCATCTAAAAACAGCAAATCATGCAACATGTTATACTTCAAGTTATGAAATGCATGACGACTATCAAAAGAATCGGTCATAAAGGCCAACGACTCAGCTGGCAAATCTCAAGTGAGCCTCAAACACCACGCACAGCCAATCAGCCGGTGGAAATCATCGGTCTGTGATATTCGGGCCCATCAGCCATCATAACTTGGTGGTCCTCAGGCGCGACAACTCAGCTGGCCACCACTCCGATGATAGCATTTGATCCTTCAGGCACGACAACTCAGTCGTCCGATCACAATGCTAGCTCGACTCGGGTCATCAATCGAATATTAGGCTCAATATGTATGCATTAATGCCATTCAATAATCAGATTTCAATGCATACAATAATCAATACGTGAAACAGATCATACAACAGAGCACAATAATTCAAATCTATTCACAAGGTCACGTATTCACAGTATACAGATTCACAACAAGAAATATAAACATGTCCATTCTCAAAGCTGTTTACAGGGGCTCAATCCGTACCTCAAACAATCTTAAACCTCAATCAGATCTCACCAGGGCACGGCACCAACGACCTGCTCAAATCTGCTTCCTCACTAACTCACGGTGAAGCTTAACAGAAGCTTTCGGAAGCCCAAATCAGCCAAAACAACTAACCATTCAACTCAACACTAAGCCAAATCTTCTTAGTACCTACGGTCAAGGTTCTAGACTACTCACAACTACTCAACAAGGCTCTACTATCTCTAACGAAGCTAGAATGGGAAGAATCACTTACCCAGAAGCTCAAATCTGAACGGGGAAAACCATCAACTGGGATTCGTGAAGTTACTCGAATCTACAACTATTTCGCTCCTCTTCCACAAGTCGACCTACCACTCCCAACTGGTATCAATCGAAAGAGCTAAGCAAGACGAACCCAGCGTCACCAATCTCGCTCCAAACAATGGCAGAAATCGACGGCAATCTAACGAAAAAGGGTTCGGATGAACAGTACTAATCGAGGGGTTCTCTGGAAAGGAGATAGGAAATGTCGGGTTGAAAATGACTAAGTGTTGATCGACACTTACATTAAAATCTCCCAGGTCAAATCTGTAGTGAAATTCAGCACCGACTTATTTAGATCTCATCGATAACTCAGATCTTAGCACTAAGGCACAAGTCCCTCAGTCCTGGTCTCAGCAAACTCAAATCTGGCTTCGCTACGCTAAACAAGCGCTACTAATCAAAACGGCGACGCGTAGGGGTTCCTGTTCACTACCGCTAAACGACGTCGCTCTATCTCTAGATCTGAAGTAGGTCTCACGACTCAGACCTGCTAACGCTCATCCAGACTTGACCAAATCTGATATCATTAAACCGCACCGATCTACACCAAAACACAACCCAGACCGGTCCAAATAGTACCGTTGACCAACACTTTACTTCTCCTCGCTAACCAAATCTGTCTCTCTCTAAAAACCAGATCTGACTAGCGCCTAAAACGACATCGTATCGCTTTCCGCTCGCGGTAACTTACTCAAACCAGCGAGAACCATATCTGAACACCCAGATCACACCCAAACCTGAAAACAACGGATCAAACCAATTTTCACCGCACTTATAATTCACTTGCGCGGGCATTATCCAAATCTAAGTTCCAGAAATTTACGATACATCAAATCTGCCTAGAGAGCTAACGCTCTCCCTCACACAACGATACGATAGCATACTCACTATACAGTATACTAGACACCATTCAAAATACATTCATGCAAATTCAAAAATCACTAAATCCTAATCCAGATCTGATTATATCACTAATCACCGTTTAACAGATTTCTAGTCCTCACATTCTCCCCCAATAAAACTGGATTTCGTCCTCGAAATCAACTTATAGCAACAATTCAGAATCCATCAAATTTACGATACATCAAATCTGCCTAGAGAGCTAACGCTCTCCCTCACACAACGATACGATAGCATACTCACTATACAGTATACTAGACACCATTCAAAATACATTCATGCAAATTCAAAAATCACTAAATCCTAATCCAGATCTGATTATATCACTAATCACCGTTTAACAGATTTCTAGTCCTCACATTCTCCCCCAATAAAATGGATTTCGTCCTCGAAATCAACTTATAGCAACAATTCAGAATCCATCAAAACACCAAAAATTCACCAAAACAATTAAAATCATGAAATCAACAGGCCAGAAGATTACCTGAAAATCTACTATCAATGCTCAAAAAGATGAGGCCACTCATGTCTCATGTTTTCTTCAACTTCTCAGGTAGCTTCTTCTCTTCCATGCTTGCTCCATTGGGCCATCACCAACGATATTCCCCTTTCTATCCAGAATCTGCACCGGATATTCGACATAGCTCAAGGTAGAATCCAGCTCAACTTCATTAGTCCTCAGCACATGGGACGGATCTGACTAATATTTCCTCAACATTGACAAATGAAACACATCATGCATCGCTGCTAACTCATCAGGCAGCCTCAATCAATAAGCCATCTGTCCAATCCTCTCAACAATCTCAAAGGGACCAACGAATCATGGAGCCAATTTACCATTAAGTGTGAATCTCATCACGCTCTTGAAAGAAGAAACTTTGAGAAACTCACAATCGCCAACCTCAAATTCCAATGGTCTGCGTCGCTTATTAGCATAGCTAGCATGTCGATCTTGAGCAGCTCTCATCCTACTCCGAATCAACTCAATCTGGTCTTTCATATGATGCATAAATTCAGGGGTACACAACTGCTTCTCACCAATCGCTTCCCAGCAGATAGGTGATCTACACTTACGACCATACAAAGCTTCGAATGGAGACATCTCGATAGTCACTTGGTAGCTGTTGTTATAAGAAAACTCAACTAAGGATAGGGAATCCTGCCAGCCACCACTGAAATCCAACACAACATTTTGCAGCATGTCTTCTAAAATCTGAATGGTCCTCTCAGATTGGCCATCTGTCTGGGGGTGATAAGCTGTACTCATAGCCAATCTCGAACTCATCATTGCCTGCAAGCTCTTCCATATTCGGGAAGTAAACCTTGGATCTCTCTCAGACACTATCGAAACAGGCACTCCATGCAATCTCACCACATGGTCGATGTACAACTTTGCCATTTTCTTCATCGAACACCACACATCATAGGTAATGAAATGGGCTGACTTCGAAAGCCTGTCAACAACAACCCAAATTGCATCACATCCCCTATTCGATCGAGGCATGTGCGTCACAAAATCCATGACAATGTGCTCCCAATTCCATTGGGGCACTTCCAAACTCTGTAGCAATCCACCAGGTCTCATCCTCTCAGCCTTGAATTGTTGGCAATTCAGACATCGAGCTACGAATCCAGAATATCATTCCTCATGCCTTCCCACCAGAAGTGAGACTTCAAGGCCTGGTACATCTTCTTCTCCCACGGATGCACGCTGTATCGACTACAATGGGCTTCATTCAAGATAGTTTCTTTCAGATCAATCAGGTTCGGAACCACCAATATACCATGAAATCTAAGACATCCATCAGAAGCAACAGAAAAATCTTTTGTCTGGCCTTTAATCTTCAACTCATGAATATACGGGTCAGTTCTCTGCACTGCTCTAATGCCTGCAACAATCTGTGGTTCAACCTGAATAGAAGAAACTATGAAATACTGATCACTTGGTTGGAAATACCATCCAGAAGTACTCAAATCCTCATGGACTTTGGATATACTCATCGAAGTCAACATCGCAGGTTGAGCTTTCCTACTCAAGGCATCGGCAACCAAGTTCACCCGCCCAGGCTGATACTGAATCTCACAGTAAAAATATTTCAGCAACTCCATCCAACGACGTTGCCTCATATTCAAATCAGACTGGGTGAAGATATACTTCAAACTCTTGTGGTCCGTGTACACCACAAATTACTCACCATACAAATAATGATGCTAAATCTTCAAGGCAAAGACAATCGCGGCCAACTCCAGATCTTGAACGGGGTACCTCGTCTCATGGGGTTTTAACTATCGGCACGCATAGACTATCACTCGCCCGTTCTGCATCAACACGCATCAAAAACCACTCATAGAACCATCAGAGCACACTACATACCCTCCAAATCCAGAAGGCAAAGCCAACACAGGAGCAGTAGTCAACTTATCATTGAGCAACTGGAAACTAGACTCACACTCATCAGTCCAAACAAACCTCTTATCTTTCTGGGTCAACTGAGTCATCGACCTGGATATCAAAGAGAACTTCTCAATGAAACGCCTATAGTAGCCAGCCAATCCTAAGAAACTATGGATCTCGGAAACATTCCTAGGTCGCTCCCAGTTAAGAACTGCTTCGACCTTACTCGGATCCACGAAAATACCTTGTGCTGAAATGACATGACCCAAAAAGACAACTCTATCCAACCAGAATTCACACTTGCTAAACTTCGCATACAGCTGTGAGTCTCTCAATTTCTGCAACACCAATCTCAAGTTCTCTTTATGCTCTCTGTAATTCCTCTAATAGACCAGGATGTCGTCTATGAAGACAATCACAAAATGATCAATATACTCACTAAAGACGCGATTCATCAGATCCATGAAGACAGCAGGAGCATACTTCAGTCAGAACTGCTTCGACCTTACTCGGATCCACGAAAATACCTTGTGCTGAAATGACATGACCCAAAAAGACAACTCTATCCAACCAGAATTCACACTTGCTAAACTTCGCATACAGCTGTGAGTCTCTCAATTTCTGCAACACCAATCTCAAGTTCTCTTTATGCTCTCTGTAATTCCTCTAATAGACCAGGATGTCGTCTATGAAGACAATCACAAAATGATCAATATACTCACTAAAGACGCGATTCATCAGATCCATGAAGACAGCAGGAGCATACTTCAGTCCAAACGGCATCACCAGAAACTCATAATGCCCATATCTCGTCCTGAAAGCCGTCTTCGCCACATCAGCGTCTCTAATCCGCAACTGATGATAACCAGATCACAGATCTATCTTGGAGTATACAGCAGAACCCTGCAACTGATCAAACAGATCATCGATTCTCGGAAATGGATACTTATTCTTCACGATCGCTTTATTCAACTGCCGAAAACACACATCCTCATAGATCCATCCTTCTTCTTCACCAAAAGAATAGGAGCTCCCCAAGGTGTCATAATCGGTCTGATGAAGCCTTTCTCCAAAATATCACGCAATTTCTCCTTAAGTTCCTTCAACTCAGCTGGCGCCAATCGATATGGAGCTCTAGAAATCGGGGCTGTCCCTGGCACCAAATCTATGCTGAAATCAATCTCTCGCTTCGGAGGGAATCCAGGAATCTCATCCGGAAACACGTCTGGGAACTCTCGAGCAATCGGCACATCACTCAACTCTATCCGTGATTCTCGGGAAACATCAAGGGCATAGATCATAAACCCAAAATTCTATAACGACAACAGACTGAACATTTCCATGGCTGACACCAGGGGAATCTTCGATCGTGAATCAGCACCGTAAAAATCCCAATTCTCTCCAAATGGAGGTCTAAACCTCACTGCACCATGGAAACAGTCTAACCTTGCTCTATAAGCGGATAACACATCTATACCCAAGATGCAGTCAAAATCTCGAATCTCCAAGGTAATCAGGTTAGTCTCCAACACATTCTCATCGAATCTAATCACACAATCCACAACCACTCCACGGGACATCAACCACACACCAGCAGGGGTAGATACAGTCACAACATCACACGGTGAGGTAACTCAACCCACACTCATGCACAAACAAATCAGATATAAAGGAGTGTGATTCACCTGTATCAAACAAAACTTGTGCAGGAAAATCAAAGATAGCACAAGTACCTGCAATAACTCCTTCAGGCGTATCAGCAGCTTGCTCTCACAACATCACACGGTGAGGTAACTCAACCCACACTCATGCACAAACAAATCAGATATAAAGGAGTGTGATTCACCTGTATCAAACAAAACTTGTGCAGGAAAATCAAAGATAGCACAAGTACCTGCAATAACTCCTTCAGGCGTATCAGCAGCTTGCTCTCTCGTCAAGGCGTTCACTTGAGCTTGCTGTGGTCCCGAAAATTGAGGTCTAGAAGGTCCTCCAAACCTAGACAGTTCACGGGGTTGGAATCCAGATCGTTGGGACTGAACAAAAGGTTGCTGCCTCTGCGAAGAACCACCAGCAGAACCTTGCTGTGACTGACTCACGTCCTGTCCACCCATCAAAGGACACACTCTGGCAAAATGTCCCGGCTGCCCACAATTCCGACAAAGACCCTGAACTCCACGGCACTGCGAAGTCATATGACGACCTCCGCACTATCCACACATCACTCCTCCAGAGACACTGCTACCAGAACTCACAGAACAAGAAGAACTCGAGTTTGATCATCTCTTAAACTGCTTTCCTCGAGGCTTGAACTTCTGGCGATTCGATTGCTGCGAAGTCTGAGGAGTTTGAGACGAAGGCATCGCTTCCGGCATAGGCTGAAAAGTACGTCCAGTTGTCAGCTGACCTGAGTCTGTGCCTCCAACAGACTCTCCTCAATATCCATCGCTCTATCCACAGCCTCAACATAAGTCTCCGGAGAACCGGCCAACACCATCCGGAACAAATCATTAAGCTTCGAACCTCTCAAAAACTTGTTCCTCTTAGTCCTCTCCTGGTTAGCCACATGGGGAACATACAACAGAAGGGAAGAAAACTGTCGGGCATACTCGGCTACCCTCATGTCCCCTTGTTTCAGAGTGTCAAACTCTCGCGCGCGGTTGTTGTAGTAGGACTCCGGGGTATACTCCTATCAAAACGCTGCACAGAAGCTCTCTCAGGTAATCATAGCCCCACTCTCTCTCAAGATTCGGGAGGTACCCTTCCACCAGCGCTGAGCATTCTCCCTCAATTGCAAAATCGCTAGCTTCAATCTTCTCTCCTGAGAATACTCGACGGCATCAAACAATTGTTCCATATGCTCTATCCAGCCTTCAGCCATCATACCACCCTCAGCGCCAGAGAACGCAGGAGGATTCGTCCGCTGGAACCTAGCTTGAATCAACTTCATCTCTCTGATTTGTCTCGTCACATCATCTACATCTATCTGTCTATTTCATCGACGCAAAGATATAATCTGCTGCTCAACATCCTCATCACTGCCTAATGCTCTAGACTCATCACCAGTCTGCCTAGCAATTCTACTCCTACCTCTTCTCGGTGGCATCTACCAAAACTCAGAGGTAAGCAACAAAACAAATAGGCATAGAGGCAGATAAATCACAGAGTCAGTCAAAATCAAAACTAAAACTTCGTTCCTAGACTCGAGTGTGACGAAAAGGAAATGAGCTTATCCCATTTTAAGCTCTGATACCAAAATGTCAGGCCCGGTGCGCTAATCACAGATTAATTACTCAATTAATCACATTTATGCAAAAGTATTAAAACTCAGGGCTTAAAAATTTTTCGAATTTGGGCCTGATCCAACATATATTTCGAAATAGTTCATAATCAAAATACGAGTTTAACTCAAAACTCAAACAATCCATCAACAAGTACAAATAGCAAGTAGTAAATCAACTATAGATCCTCTCAGTAAAATAAAGGCACAGGACATCCCCTGGCTCAATATAAATACATAACACTGGGACTCAAATCAGAAAGGAATCGACCAGCTAAAGCTCCACTCTGTCCAACCTGGTTACCTGAAGAACCTGCCAAAGCCAATACAGACCAAGGCAGCCCAAAAACAGGGAAAAGTAAAGATGTCAAACCTCAGTACGAAGAACCATCTAAAAACAGCAAATCCAACATGCTATACTTCAAGTTATGAAATGCATGATGGCTATCAAATCGGTCATCAAGGCCAACGACTCAGCTGGCAAATCTCAAGTGAGCCTCAAACACAACGCACAGCCAATCAGCCGGTGGAAATCATCGGTCCGTGATATTCGGGCCCATCAGCCATCACATCTCGGTGGTCTTCAGGCGCGAAAACTCAGTCGGCCACCACTCCGATGATAACATTTGATCCTTCAGGCAAGACAACTCAGTTGGCCGATCACAATGCTAGCTCGACTCGGTCATCAATCGAATATCAGGCTCAATATGTCAGGCCCTTTGCGCTAAACCAAGGATTAATAAATCAAATAATCACAAATATGCGGAAGCATCAAAATCAGGGCTAAAATATCTTTTCGAAATACATCATACTCAAAATAAGGATTTAACTAAAACTCAACCACAATCACACACAAATAACCGCAAGTAGTAAATCAACTACAGATCCCCTCAGTAAAATAAATAAAAAGCACAGGACATCCCCTGGCTCAAAATAAATTATGACACTGGGACTCAAATCAGAAAGGGAATCGACCAGCTGAAGCTGCACTCTGTCCAGCCTGGTTACCTGAATAACCTGCCAAAGCCAATACAGACCAAGGCAGCCCAAAAACAAGGGAAAAGTAAAGAGGTCAAACCTCAGTACGAAGAGCCATCTAAAAACAGCAAATCGGTCATCAAGGCCAACGACTCAGCTGGCAAATCTCAACGTGAGACTCAAACCCCACGCACAGCCAATCAGCCGGTGGAAATCAACGGTCCGTCGATATTCGGGCCCGTCTGCCATCACAGCTCGGTGGTCTTCAGGCACAACAACTCAGTCGGCCACCACTCCGATGATAGCATTTGACCTTTCAGGCACGACAACTCAGTCGGCCGATCACAATGCTAGCTCGACTCGGATCATCAATCAAACATCAGGCTCAATATGTATGCATGAATGCCATTCGATAATCAGATTACAATGCATACAATAATCAGTACGTAGAACAGATCATATAACAAAGCACAGTCAATCAAATCTGTTCACAGAGTCATGAAATCACAGCATATAGATTCACAACAAGAAATATAAACATTTCCATGCCCAAAGCTGTTTACAGGAGCTCAATCCGTACCTCAAACCAGATAAAACCTCAATCAGATCTCACCAGGGCACGGCACCAACAACCTGCTCAAGTCTGCTTCCTCACTTACTCACGATGAAGCTTAACATAAGCTGCCTAAGCTCAAATCTGTTCAAAACAACTAACCATTCAACTCAACACTAATCCAAATCTGCTTAGTTCCTACGGTTAAGGTTCCAGACTACTCACAACTATTCAACAAGGCTCTACTAGCTCTAACGAAGCTAGAATGGGAAGAACCACTTACCCAGAAGCTCAAATCTGAACGGGGAAAACCATCGACTGGAATTCGTGAAGTTATTCGAACCTGCAACTATTTTCTCCCCTTCCACAAGTCGATCTACAACTCCCAACTGGTATCAATCGAAAGAGCTAAGCAAGACGAACCCAGCGCCACCAATCTTGCTCCAAACAATGGCGGGAATCAATGACAATCTAACGAAGAAGGGTTCGGATGAACAGTACAAATCGAGGGTTTCTCTGGAAAGGAGATAGGAAATTTCGGGTTGAAAAATGGTTAAGTGTCGATCGCTACTTAACATTTAAATCCTTCAGACAACGCTACAGCGAAAGTCAACACCGACTTATTCAGATCTCATTGACAGCTCAGATCTTAGAGCTAAGGTAAAAGTCCCTCAGATCTGGCCTCAGCGATAACTCAAATCTGGCTTCGCTACGCTAAGCAATCGCTACTAATCAAAATGGCGTCGCTCAATCTACAAATCTGAGCAGACCGCACTAAAGCTCATCCAGATTTGATCAAATCTGAGATCCTCGAAGCACACCGGTTTACTCCGGACTCACGAACCGGACCGGTCCAAATAGTACTGTTGACCAACGTTGAACTTCTCCTCACTAAACAAATCTGTCCTTCTCTCAACACCATATCTTACTAGCACCAAAACAATAGCGTCTCGCTTCCCGCTCGTAGTAACTCACTCAAACCCAGCGAGAACCAGATCTGGACACCCAGACCTCACCCAAACCTGTAAACAACAAGACAAACCAAATTCTCACGGCGCTTCTAACTCATTCGCACGGCATTCTCCAAATCTGAGTTCCAGCGATTACGATACACCAAATCTGTCTAGAGAGCCAACGCTCCCTTACACAATGATATGATAGCATGCTCACTACAGAGTATACTAGACACCATTCAAATTACATCCAAGCAAATTCGAAAATCACTAAACCATAATCCAGATCTGATTATATCGCTAATCACCGTTTAACAGATTTCTATTCCTCACATTCTCTCCCACTAAAAATGGATTTCGTCCTCGAAATCAACTTAAAACAACAATTCAGAATCCAACAAAACACCAGGAAATCACCTAAACAATTCAAAACACGAAATCAACAAGCTAGAAGATTACCTAGAAATCTACGATCAAGGCTCAAACAGATGAGGCCACTCCTGTCTCATCTTTTCTTCAACTTCCCAGGTAGCTTCTTCTCTGCCATGCTTGCTCCATTGGACCATCACCAACGGTATAATATTATTCCTCAGCTGCTTCTCCTTCCTATCCAGAATCTGCACTAGATATTCGACATAACTTAAGGTAGAACCCAGCTCCACTTCATCAGTCCTCAGCACATGGGACGGATCTGGCTCATATTTCCTCAACATTGACACATGAAACACATCATGCAGTGCTATTAACTCATCAAGTAGCCTCAATCTATAATCCATCTGTCCAATCCTCTCAATAATTTCAAAGGGACCAACGAATCTAGGAGCCAATTTACCTTTAAGTCGGAATCTCATCACGCTCTTGAAAGGAGAAACCTTGAGAAACACACGATCGCCAACCTCAAATTCTAGGGGTCTGCATCTCTTGTTAGCATAGGTAGCATGTTGATCTTGAGCAGCCTTCATTCTAATCCGAATCAACTCAATCTTATCTTTCATATGCTGCACAAATTCAGGAGTAGACAACTGCTTTTCACCAATATCTTCCCAGCAGATAGGTGATCTACACTTACGACCATACAAAGCTTCGAATGGAGGCATCCCGATAGTCATTTGATAGCTTTGATATAAGAAAACTCAACTAAGGATAAGGAATCCTGCCAGCCACCACTGAAATCCAATACAACAACTCGCATCATCTCTTCTAATATCTGAATGGTCCTCTCAGATTGGCCATCTGTCTGAGGGTGATAAGCGGTACTCATAGCCAATCTCGAACTCATCGCTGCTTTCAAGCTCTTCCAGAATCGGGAAGTAAACCTTGGATCTCTATCAGACACTATCGAAATAGGCACTCCATGCAATCTTACCACATGGTCAATATACAACTTCGCCATTTTCTTCATCGAACACGTCACATCATAGGGAATGAAATGGGCTGACTTTGAAAGTCTGTCAATAACAACCCAAATCGCATCACATCCCCTATTCGATCGAGGTAAGTGCGTCACAAAATCCATGGTGATGTGCTCCCAATTCCATTGGGGCACTTCTAGACTATGTAGTAATCCACTAGGTCTCATCCTCTCAGCCTTGACCTGTTGGCAATTCTGACATCGAGCTACAAATCCAAAAATATCATTCCTCATGCCTTCCCACCAGTAGTGAGACTTCAAAGAATGATACATCTTCTTCTCGCCCGGATGCACACTGTAACGACTACAATGGGCCTCATTCAGAATAGTCTCTTTCAAATCAATCAGGTTCGAAACCACCAATCTACCACGGAATCTCAGACATCCATCGGAAGCAACAGAAAAATCATCTGACTGACCGTTCTGGGTGTTAGAGTAGATGCCCAACTAGCCAACTTGTGGCGTGTGGGTTTATAGACTCTTGTATGAAACAATCTTTATATATGATATTCACATTTATTATATGGCATTCTTTACTTTCATTGTATGTATGATGATTTACAATTGCGTTGAGTAAAGACCTAGAATGCACTAAAGCGTATGTTAGATGTGATAGTGGGTATGACGGCTATCATGAAACACATCTAATAGTCGCTGTGTATTCTGAACATGTTCCTAGTCGATTGGGCCGTCAAAATGAGAATAAGGCC
>KQ991171.1:55002-69518 GCA_001598015.1 Dorcoceras hygrometricum | reverse complement strand
CAGTTGGTTTGGTGTTCATGGAATGGGCAGCTGGATTAGCGATGGAGACGTCCAGAGTTAAATCAGTTGTTCGTAATCAGGCGGAGGCCAAGTTGAACCAGCTGGAGCACAATAAACCAGCTGGAATGATGACAACCAGCTGCTAGTGCTAAAGAGCGAAGCGAACCAGCTGGTACATGAGTTGAGAAGTCTGCTGAAGAAATGAATCGAAGAAGAAGATTCCAATTATAAGTACTGCTGACGAATCTGTTAGCAGTCACGTTTATAAGTACTATTGATGAATCTATTGACAGTCGATATTCAAGAAGCTACGAAGAATCGCAAGCTGGAGCTGGATTGATAAAGATCAGCTGGAGCTGGAAGCTACAGTGATCAGCAGATGAAGAGATATCAGCAGTTGAGAAGATGCGCGAGATATGGAATCAGCTGTGATGACATCAGCAGTGATGTCATCACAATCAGCAGATGAAGCAAAACGCAAGAGTGAAGCGACGTCGTAGAGGAGGAATCCAGTCGCAAGCTACTGTTCACCAGCAGATAGTATTTGGAGATAGCGATAGCAAAACGATGTCGTTTACATAAGTTGATACGACAGCGTTTTGCTCTTGCGCTAAAGATTCAACAGGAAGACTTTGCGTTGATAACCAGTCGCAAGATCCAGTCGCGAGCTACAGTGGATTCAGACGCAAGCAACAGCAGCATCCAGTCGAGAGCTTCAATGAACCAGCTGTTGCTACTCAACCAGTCGCAAGCTTTGTATATTCAGTCGACTTGGTACCCAGACGCAAGCAAAAGAAGAAGCAGGCGTAGTGTAGAAACTCAACCAGTCGCAAGCTACTGTTCACCAGCAGATAGTATTTGGAGATAGCGATAGCAAAACGATGTCGTTTACATAAGTTGATACGACAGCGTTTTGCTCTTGCGCTAAAGATTCAGCAGGAAGACTTTGCGTTGATAACCAGTCGCAAGATCCAGTCGCGAGCTACAGTGGATCCAGACGCAAGCAACAGCAGCATCCAGTCGAGAGCTTATATGAATCAGCTGTTGCTATGAATACAGTCGCAAGCTTTGCGTATCCAGTTGCAATCTCTACGCATCCAGTCGCAAGCTTTGGTATCCAGACGCAAGAAAAGAAGAAGCAGGCGAAGTGTAGAAACTCAACCAGTCGCGGGAAATCCAGGCGCAAGATTTTCAGTCGTAGTAATAAATCAGCAGCGAAGCAGTTGACGACTTACGAAGAGTTATCAAAGCTGGATGTCAACTGCTGAGCTCAATTCAAATGGCGAAAATGACAAGAAGCCTGCAAAAGAAAAGGACGCAAGTACTATTCCCTGTCGGTACTTTACAAGACACATTTCAAACGGGAAGAAGTTGTGTCCAACGGGATTAATTTGAACAGAGGCTATATATGCGAGAAGCGCCATTGAAGAAGAAGAGACTGAGAGGTTGGTGTCACTGTGAGGCTGTCGCAGAAAACAAGTTAATTGCACAGTGACAACCAGCAGAGGGAAAAATGAATCTGAAGTGAAGCTGTCAATTACCATTCGAGAGAGAGCTTTATTGCAGTTGACAGTGTAGCTATAATTAGCTTGTATTAGAGCATTTCCCTAGTGTGTGAGAAACAGAGAGTTTGAGAGCTTCATTGTATCAATCTCACACACAGAGATTCATTCACACTTTATTGGTGAATGAATCTCAAAACGTTTATCAGTTCCCGTCCAAGCACGAAGAAGTAAAACTCTTGTGTATGTAGTCAGTCACACAGTTGAGGCTGTTGTGCATTTGAGGAGTCTAGGAGTTCTCACAGCTGCTGGTTGTGGGATTGGGTCTGTACACGAAGTTGTAAGATCAAATCTTCTAGTAGTGGATCCTTCCGAGGTGGAAGAAGGGGAGATGTAGGACATTGAAGTCCGAACTTCCAGAAACAAATATGCTGTGTACTGTATTGTGTTCTTTATTCATTCAGCATTCGCTTTACTTAGCATACTCACGCATACACGTTTACAGTTCAGCACTTACGCTTATTTAGCATTATACGCATAAACAGAAATCAGCACTTAGCATTCTAGCATCGCATACACAGTTAGCACACAAGCACTTCATCGCAGATACTAGTCTCGAGCTCGGGCGGCCTTATCCTCATTTTGACGGCCCAATCGACTAAGAACTAATTCAGAATACACAGTGACTGTTAGATGTGTTTCATGATAGCCGTCATACCCACTATCACATCTAACATACACTATAGTGCATTCTAGGTCTTTACTCAACGCAATTGTTAATCATCACACAACACAATGAAAGTAAAGAACGCCATAAATAAATGCAAATATCATATATAAAGATTGTCATATACAAGAGTCTATAAACCCACACGCCACAAGTTGGCTAGTTGGGCATCTACTCTAACAATCTCCCACTTGCCCTAAAGCCAACTACTCATCAGACTTAGTCCCATTGTTTCGCGATGTTTTTCAAACAACGGTCATGGCAAGGGCTTCGTAAGTGGATCAGCAACGTTGTCCGCAGAGGCGACTCTCTCAACTGCTATGTCACCTCTAGCCACAATATCCCGGATTATGTGGTATTTCCTCATTATATGTTTGGATCTTTGGTGAGACCTTGGCTCCTTTGCTTGCGCAACGGCACCCGTGTTGTCGCAGTACACCGGGACTGGACCAACTCCATTAGGAATGACGCCCAACTCTTGGACGAAATTCCTTATCCAAACCGCCTCCTTAGCAGCAGCTGATGCTGCGATGTAGTCAGCCTCAGTGGTTGAATCCACGATGGTGTCTTGCTTGGAACTCTTCCAAGAGACAGCACCACCATTGAGCATGAATACAAATCCAGAGGTTGACTTCGAATCATCCACGTCACACTGGAAGCTAGAATCAGTGTAGCCTTCCAGTTTCAGTTCACCACCCCCATAGACCATGAACATATTCTTAGCCCTTCGTACGTACTTAAGAATATCCTTCACAGCCTTCCAATGTAATTGGCCGGGGTTGGCCTGGTAGCGGCTCGTGACACTCAGAGCATATGCGACATCCGGTCTAGTGGAGATCATGCCATACATAATATTACCTATTGCCGAGGCATATGGCACACGTGTCATACTCTCTATCTTCTCATCAGTCTTCGGACACATAGACTTAGATAGAGTGACCCCGTGGCACATAGGTAGGTGTCCTCTCTTGGACTCTTCCATAGAGAACCTCTTAAGTATGGTATCGATGTAGGTGGCCTGGGTGAGTCCGAGCATCTGATGGATCTGTTTTGACAGATCCTAATTGAGTTTTGAATTACACAAAACCTGTTATTGTGTTTCTAACAATTCTACTTAAGCGTACAGGTTTTAGGAACGAAGAAGACGATCAGCAGCAGCTATATTTGTCCAACCGATGGTTCACAATATAAACAATCAGTAGTTGGTTTGGTGTTCATGGAATCGGCAGCTGGATTAGCAATGGAGACGTCCAAAGTTAAGTCAGCTGTTCGTAATCAGGCGGAGGCCAAAGTTGAACCAGCTGGAGCTTAGTCGTAGTGATGAACCAGCTGGAACGATGTCAACCAGCTGCAAGCGCTAAAGAGCGAAGTGAACCAGCTGGTACATGAGTTGAGAAGTCTGCTGAAGAGAAATACGTCGAAGAAGAAGATTCCAATTATAAGTACTGCTGACGAATCTGTTAGCAGTCGCCATTCTTATAAGTACTGTTGATGAATCTATTGACAGTCGCTATTCAAGAAGCTAAGAAGAGTCGCAAGATGGAGCTGGAACAAAGAAGTTCAGCAGGAAGCTAATGCCAATCAGCAGCTGAGAAGATGCGCAAGATATGGAATCAGCTGATGACATCACAATCAGCAGTTGGCGATCAGCAGATGAAGAGAAGCGAAAAAGATGAAGCGAAGTCGTGTTGAAGAATCAGCAGATGGATTAGCGTTGATGGCGTCATCGGTGACGTCATCATATTCAGCAGATGGTTTGAGAGAGCAGTCGCAAGAATCAGCAGGTAGCTTGTACATCCAGTCGCAAGAGGAAGCGACGTCGTAGAGGAGGCAATCCAGTCGCAAGCTACTGTTCACCAGCAGATGCTATTTGGAGATAGCGATAGCAAAACGATGTCGTTTACATAAGTTGATACGACGGCGTTTTGCTCTTGCGCTAAAGATTCAGCAGGAAGACCTTGCGTTGATAATTCAGCAGTCGCAAGCTACAGTGGATCCAGTCGCAACGCAAATATTTCCAGACGCAGTGTTTGTGTACCCAGACGCAAGAAGATAAATATATTGTTGTTGAAGAAGATTCAGGCGAAGCAATTGATGAACCAGACGAAAGCAACAGCAGCATCCAGTCGAGAGCTTCAATGAACCAGCTGTTGCTACTCAACCAGTCGCAAGCTTTGTATATTCAGTCGACTTGGTACCCAGACGCAAGCAAAAGAAGAAGCAGGCGTAGTGTAGAAACTCAACCAGTTGCAAGATACTGTTCACCAGCAGATAGTATTTGGAGATAGCGATAGCAAAACGATGTCGTTTACATAAGTTGATACGACAGCGTTTTGCTCTTGCGCTAAAGATTCAGCAGGAAGACTTTGCGTTGATAACCAGTCGCAAGATCCAGTCGCGAGCTACAGTGGATCCTTCCGAGGTGGAAGAAGGGGAGATGTAGGACATTGAAGTCCGAACTTCCAGAAACAAATATGCTGTGTACTGTATTGTGTTCTTTATTCATTCAGCATTCGCTTTACTTAGCATACTCACGCATACACGTTTACAGTTCAGCACTTACGCTTATTTAGCATTATACGCATAAACAGAAATCAGCACTTAGCATTCTAGCATCGCATACACAGTTAGCACACAAGCACTTGCAAGTCTCGAACAGATTTATGTTGTACATAAATCTGTTTGAGTTGTTTTAAAATATAGGATTCAGTTCTGGTATTTTCCGCATGATTTTTAAATCATACCAGATCTGTCTCTGGTGCTCTTTGTTTATTTTATATGTTCAAGAACCTTGAGCTATTGCAGCTCATTTATAGCAGCGCAAAATTTTTACTGTTTGTCAAATCAGCGCTGGCTATCTTTTTTATCCTATTTTCGGACCAACAAGTGGTATCAGAGCAGGTTGTTCTTGAACGAGCACTGATTTTAAAACACATGTGCTATGTTTTTAATGTTTTAAATGTTTTGAGAAGCTTGTCTATGAAGGCCAGTTAATCTGTTTTAATATAGAACCGGTTTTTCGCTTGATGAACTGTCGGGATGCGCGAGTCTCGGGCAGATGCCAAGCTTCTATTTTCACTGTGCTGTAAGATCACTTGGAGCGAGGCTCAGTGACAAGCACATGGGGCGAGATAGAAGAAAGAAAAAATCCGAGCTTTTATCTGTACTGGTGCTTCATACATTTAAGCAACTCAGTAGCACTTGTTATTTGAAACAATATTTCGATGCTCTGATTTGTTTTAAAGTGCTCTGTTTTGCGGATTTCCAGCTGATGCAAAATTTTGATTTTGAAATGATTGAGCTCATGTTATAAAAGACAGGGAGAGTGGCGTCACTGTCTTTGATAATTTTGAGTTATGCATCAGTTTCGCTTTTGAAAATCATATATTGTTGCATATGGTGCTTCCCAAAGCTGTTTTGTTCTTCAAAGATAAAACTCCTGCTGTTACGTTGTTTTTGTTGTAACAGTGTAGGGAGAGCTTTTTGTTTTAAATAATAGGGAAGACCAGCAGTTCCCTCTCTTTTTGATTCCCACAAAAAGGGAGAGAATTGTTAGAACATGCATCGTAACGTATACTATACCAGTCCAGCTCTTACCAGAACAGCACATGCTAGAAAATCAGTACAGCTCTAAAGGACAGCTTAGCGCTACTAGGTCAGCACAGTACCATCTGATCAGCTCAGCGTTGTGCGAACAGTTCAGCTCGCACCAAACTGTTTGATGGATCTGTTTTGACAGATCCTAATTAAGTTTTGAATTACACAAAACCTGTTATTGTGTTTCTAACAATTCTACTTGAGTGTACAGATTCTAGCTATCGAAGAAGATGATGAACAGTCGAAGAATCTGTCCAGCCGATGGTTCAGAATATAAATAATCAGCAGTTGGTTTGGTGTTCATGGAATCGGAAGCTGGATTAGCAATGGAGACGTCCAAAGTTAAGTCAGCTGTTCGTAATCAGGCGGAGGCCAAAGTTGAACCAGCTGGAGCATAGTCGTAGTGATGAACCAGCTGGAACGATGTCAACCAGCTGCAAGCGCTAAAGAACGAAGTAAACCAGCTGGTACATGAGTTGAGAAGTCTGCTGAAGAGAAATACGTCGAAGAAAAAGATTCCAATTATAAGTACTGCTGACGAATCTGTTAGCAGTCGCCATTCTTATAAGTACTGTTGATGAATCTATTGACAGTCGCTATTCAAGAAGCTAAGAAGAGTCGCAAGATGGAGCTGGAACGAAGAAGTTCAGCAGGAAGCTAATGCCAATCAGCAGCTGAGAAGATGCGCAAGATATGGAATCAGCTGTGATGACATCAGCCTTGATGTCATCACAATCAGCAGTTGGCGATCAGCAGATGAAGAGAAGCGAAAAATATGAAGCGACGTCGTGTTGAAGAATCAGCAGATGGATTAGCGTTGATGGCGTCATCGGTGACGTCATCATATTCAGCAGATGGTTTGATAGAGCAGTCGCAAGAATCAGCAGGTAGCTTGTACATCCAGTAGCAAGAGGAAGCGACGTCGTAGAGGGGGTAATCCAGTCGCAAGCTACTGTTCACCAGCAGATGCTATTTGGAGATAGCGATAGCAAAACAATGTCGTTTACATAAGTTGATACGACGGCGTTTTGCTCTTGCGCTAAAGATTCAGCAGGAAGACCTTGCGTTGATAATTCAGCAGTCGCAAGCTACAGTGGATCCAGTCGCAACGCAAATATTTCCAGACGCAGTGTTTGTGTACCCAGACGCAAGAAGATAAATCTATTGTTGTTGAAGAAGATTCAGGCGAAGCAATTGATGAACCAGACGCAAGCAACAGCTTTACTTAGCATACTCACGCATACACGTTTACAGTTCAGCACTTACGCTTATTTAGCATTATACGCATAAACAGAAATCAGCACTTAGCATTCTAGCATCGCATACACAGTTAGCACACAAGCACTTGCAGGGATTGAGGGAAGCTTTTGAAGGGAAAATTTTGGCTTCAAAGCGTAAGTTCACTCGTCAACATACGGGGATAGAGCCAAGATTTCGGTTTCACCGAGTGCCAATCTATTTAATAATTATGTTTATTTTCTGCCTCTATTTTTTCCAAAAAAACAATCATAATTATAAAGGCATGCATTTAGACATTTCTTGACTTTAAATCCGAAAACTTAAAGGGTGCTTGAATTTCTTTGCAAATATTAAATACAAAGAGTAACGTGTGTATAACCCGAAAGAGA
Source organism: Dorcoceras hygrometricum (assembly GCA_001598015.1). NCBI lineage: Eukaryota > Viridiplantae > Streptophyta > Magnoliopsida > Lamiales > Gesneriaceae > Dorcoceras > Dorcoceras hygrometricum. Next base: position 62,064 of record KQ991171.1, on the reverse strand, counting down.
TGGGTTTGCTTTCGTAGGTAAAGCATATGAAGTGGGGAATCAATTAGACGCAATAGATACGGCGGCACATTAAATGATGAATGCGAAACTATTCATATATTTCATAGTGCCTTCTTATTTATTTTCTGTATAATACCAAAAAGGCAAAAATCATTTCAAGATAGTTTTATATACCATAATGATTATTATTGTATCCAATGTATAAAAATTTATATTATGTATAGGATGAAGAAAATTAACGAGAGTAATTCGTAATAAGATTAGTTAATTCTTGAAACTTTAATTTCACCATTACCGAATATTGTATATAATGATGCTCAAAAATAATAGAGCATGTACCTCTAATCACCATGCCCGGCGTATCCTCAGCCTGGTCCAACGACAAGGCGTTCGCCTGCGCCTGCTGGGGAATTTGAAACGGGGGTCGGGAAGGTCCTCCAAAACGTGACGGCTCACGAGGCTGAAATCATGATCGCTGGGACTATGCAAAAGGCTGCTGTCGCTGAGAAGAACCACTAGCGGAACCCTGCTGCGACTGACCAGTAGACCACCCTCCAATCGAAGGACACGCTCTAGCGAAATGTCCCGGCTGACCACATAGATGGCAAAGTCCTCGGACTCCTCGACACTGCGAAGTCTCATGCCTCCCTCCACACTGACTACAGAATCCACCTCCAGAACCTATACCAGAACCACTGCCAGAACCAGAGCTCACGGAACCAGAAGAACTCGAATGGCCCTTCTTCTTAAATTGCTTCCCTCGAGGTCTGAACTACTGGCGACTCGACTGCTGTGACCCCTGAGGAGACTGATACGACTGCGACACCGCCTGAGCTGGCTGAGAAGCACGTGCGGTCGTCTGATGCACTGGAGCCTCGGGATCCATCAAACTCTCCTCAATATCAACCGCATTGTTCACAGCTTCCATAAAGGTCGCCGGGGACCCAGACAGCACCATCAGGTAAAGGTCAGGTCTCAAGCCCTTCAAGAACTTGTTCCTCTTCGTTCGCTCTTGGTTCGCCACAGCTGGCATGTACACTAGAAGTGCATAAAACCGCCTCGCATACTCGGCCACACGCATATCACCCTGCTTCAAATTATCAAACTCACGCTCACGGCTAGCGAAATAGGACTCTGGAGTGTATTCGCGTCGAAAAGCCTCACAGAAAGCATCCCAAGTGAGCACCGTCCCACTATCTCGAAGCATCCTAGAAGTACTCCTCCACCAGCGCTGCGCATCATCTCGCAGCTGCAGCACTGCCAACTTCAGTCTCTTTTCCGGAGCGTACTCCAAGGTATCAAATAAATCCTCCATCTGAACAAGCCACGCCTCAGCCCTAGCACCACCCTCAGTACCGGCCAACGTCGATGGGTTCGTCCGTTGAAATCGGGCTAAGACTAACTCCATTCCACCTATCTGCCTAGTGACGTCCTCAACCTGAGCGTCATCATCACTACCTGCTCTAGATTCCTCCATGGAACGTCTAGTCCTCCTACCTCCTCCTCGTCTCGGCGGCATCTAAACAAGCCTAGAGGTAAGATCTCATAGCAGATAGAATAACAAGACAGATAATAGATCACATAAGTCACAGAGGCAATCAAAAATCAAATCCAAACTCTGTGCCTAGACTCGAGTGTGATCAAAAGAAATCGAGCTTATCCCAGTTTAAGCTCTGATACCAAAAATTTCAGGCCCCGTGCTAATTTCTAACAATTAACACATAATAAGCGCATAAACACGGAAGCTTAAAATCAGGGCTTAAAAATTTTTCAAAATACCATGGGCCTGAACTTCAAATCATACATTCAAAATATTCAATACTCAAATATAAGTTGACTCAAACTCAAATGCAACAAGTAACAACATAGCATCAAATAGAATACAGATCCCCAATACATGATAACACGGGGCATCCCCCGGTTCAATACATATCATATATAGACTGGGACTCAGGGACGCGGGGATCGACCAGCTGAACTTCCACTCGGTCCAGCTTGATTACCTAGTGCACCTGCAAATGGGCAACACAGACCCAAACAAAACAAAAGCAGGAAACAAGTACGAGGTCAAGCCTCAGTACGAAGAGCTATCAAAGCAGATAAACATGCAACATGCTACAAATCAATGCTATGAATGCATGAGGGCTGCCAAGGAAATCAGTCAACTAGGCCAGTGTATCAACCGGCAAATCAAATCAAATCGCCTCTATACCACGGTGTATCAACCGGGAAATCATCAGTCCGTGATCATCGAGACCCGTCGGTCGTCACAGCACAGTGATAGCCTCTCAAATCTGGCAACACCACTCCTATGATAGCGTTGGACTGGTACACAACATATCTGTTGGCCAGCTCCAACGTGGCTAGGGTCACCAATCAAATCTGTCAAGGCCCAATGTGTATGCATGTATGCCAATCAATATCATTTCTCAATGCATACAATTTATGACACATGAAACAGGAACATAATTCAATCAATTCAGTCAATTCAATATTCCAGATTTCACGTAAATCACATAACAGGCATCTCACGAATTCATAGCCTGAAATATAAACACGTTCATGCGCTAACTGCTAAGGGCTGCTCAAATTCGTACCTCAATTGCTCAAAATACCTTAACCGGTTTCACAAGCAACGGCCAGCAACCAACTCAAGTTCACAGCCCTTGAAACTTCACGGCTGGATCTGTACAAGGTAGCTAATATCTTAGCTCAGACCTAACGTTCTCTCTCAAATACCTACGGCCATAGCTAACCTCAAGCTCCAAATATACACGCAGGTACTAACATACCAGAACAAAACTCAAATCAACGAAAGAAAACTCACCCAAAGCTCACGCTAGGAAGAGTATGCGCGCAACCTACTGCCCGAACTCAGCAGCTTCGCTCTCTCGTCTCAGCTCAAAACAGCCTCCAATGTTGGTAGGAAAAGAAAGCTCTATTCAAGAGGTTTCCAACGCTACCAAGAACTCGAAAAACGGAGGTCGGAATCAACGGGAAATCGCGATAGAAAGAGACGGTGAACAGTAGCTATTTCGAGGGTTTCGAGTTTGAGGATAAGAAATATCAGGTCTGGAATGCTCTAACTGTAACTCAACACTTATATTTATATCCTCTACTCAATAAGCTAAAAACAAGTCAAACACCGACAAAAACAGAGTCCTTAAACTCAAAATATCGCAAAACAGATCCCTCGAACGATGACAATGGCCACCAGCTTCCTGCGCAACAACAATTCTTGCGTACAAGTCAAAACGACGGCGTATAAGCACTACCAGATCCCAGCGCTCAACGCAACGCTCCAAGCCAAAACGACAGCGTTTAACTAGAACAGATCCCAGCGCCAAAACACGCGCAAAACTCAAGACAGATCTCAGCGCTAAAACACGAAACGACGTCACAGGCTAAACAGATCTTAGCGCTAGGTTGCTCTCGCGCGCAACTCCAAGACGACGGCGTTTCAACCAAAAACACGCTGCGCAGGAAAATAACACAAGCGGCCAGATTCCTCAACGCAAAGCAACTAAACCAGATCTCACGCGAACAAAGCAAGGGACCAGATCTCTCATCCGCTCACTCTAAAATCAAGCGATACTAAGGAATTCAGATTTCTACCATAACTTCCTCAATTCAAATCCAAATCCCAAATGGATTTCACCAAAAATCCTAAAAATTCGAAGTCTGAAATTATGATTAACACTAATCACAAATCTGAATCCTCACAGAGCCCATAAGGAGGACGGGCTTGTCCTTCTTTATGGTTCCTTCAAACACTACAAGCATGTTAACCACCTCTTCAAGGGTGGCTGCCAGCTTGTTCATGTTGAAGTTGACCACAAAGGGGTCGAATGCAGCAGGCAGTGAGAGGAGAAGCACGTCCACAGACAGCTCGTGTGGAAGTGTGATATCAAGGCCCGACAGCTTTTCAATGAGCCCAATCATACGAACCGCATGCTCGCGGACCGAAGTCCCATCGCGCATGCGGCTCGTCATAAGCTCCTTGACAGCCGTGAACCTCTCATGTCGAGAGTTCTCCCCGTATAGTTCTTTGAGATGAAAGAGTATGTCAGCAGCATACTTCGTCTTCTCAAAGCGCCGTTGCATTTCGTTCGACATCGATGCCATCACATAGCTTCGAGTCTTAATAATCAATTGGTCAAACCATCTGGAATATGAGCATTTGTGCCTTGCAGCTGGTTCTTCTAAGAGCTGGTTGTGGCATCAAAAAATGAACCATATTGCATTCAAAACACTTGCTAAATTGAGTCAACATGATATGGTTTCTGGTCTGCCTTAGTTTAGTTTTATAAGGATAAGATCTGTGCAGCATGTCAGCTGGGTAAGCAAATCAAATCTACTTTCAAAAATAAAGGCGGAAACCACCCGTTGCATATCCTAGAGCTTTTGCATATGGATATTTTTGGTCCTATACCCGTAACTAGCTTAGGGGGAACGAACTACACCCTAGGAGTTGTTGATGATTTTACAAAATATACTTGGGTGTAATTTTTAAAAGCAAAATCTGAAACCGTCGACCAGCTGATACGTCTTTTAAAACGTTTACAAAATGACAGATCTTGTACAGTCAACCGGATAAGAAGTGACCGTGGTACAGAGTTTTTAAATCATAAATTAACTTCTTATCTAGAAGACATTGGGATAAAGCATGAGCTTTCAGTAGCTAGAACTCCTCAGCAGAACGGGCTTGCTGAGAGGAGAAATCGTACTTTAAAAGAAGCTGCTAGATCTATGATTATTTATTCTGGTATTTCACAAAAATTTTGGGCAGAAGCAGTTAACACAGCATGTTATACTCAAAATAGATCTATGATTAATAGGATGCACGATAAAACCCCATATGAGATCTGACATGGCAAGAAACCTGATATATCTTATTTCAGGGTGTTTGGGTGCAGATGTTTCATTCATAGTAATGGTAAGAAGCGCCTAACATCTTTTGAACCAAAATATGATGCAGGTATCTTCCTAGGATATTCATCTGTTAGCAAAGCATATCGTATTCGACAACAGAAGTCTAACAGTTGAAGAATCAGCTCATGTTGTTTTTGATGAGACAAGCTTCAGATCCAACTCAGCTGCAAGCCTACATGATTTGTGTTCACGTCTGGATTCAACAAGTCTTGATGAATCAGATGATGACGTGCCACAACAACGATATTTTGTTCAGTCAACCGGATAAGAAGTGATCGTGGAACTGAGTTTCTAAATTTTAAATTAACTTCTTATTTGGAAGACTTAGGGATAAAGCATGAGCTCTCAGCAGCAAGAACTCCTCAGCAAAACGGGTTAGCTGAAAGGAGAAACCGTACTTTAAAAGAAGCTGCTAGATCTATGATTGCATATTCCGGGATTTCTCAAATATTTTGGGCAGAAGCAGTTAACACAGCGTGATACACTCAGAACAGATCAATGATTAATAGGATGCACGATAAAACCTCATATGAGATCTGTAATGGCAAGAAACCTGATATTTCTTATTTCAGGGTGTTTGGGTGCAAATGTTTCATTCATAACAATGGCAAGAAGCATCTAACAGCTTTTGAACCTAAATCTGATGCAGGTATATTCTTAGGCTATTCAGCTGTGAGCAAAGCATATAGAGTGTTCAACAGTCAAAGCTTGACAGTTGAGGAATCAGCACATGTGGTGTTTGATGAAACCAGCTTCAAGTCAAATTCAGCTGCAAGCCTACATGATTTGTGTTCACGTTTAGAGTCAACAAGTCTTGAAGAATCAGACGACGACGTGCCACAAATACAATCAGCTGAAGAAGAACAACCAGCAGTGGTCACAACGCATAACAATGATCAACAAGATCTGACAGGTAATCCAGTAGTTATTGATTTAACTAACGTGGATCATCCGCAGGATCAAATTAATTCAAGTGCACCAGCTGCTGGAGATGGAAATACAAAGAATCAAGATGCTGTACAACTAGATGCTGCTCAATCAGACGTTGGTCAAGACGGAAGCGCATATCAATCATCAAGACCACCGACTGTACAACCAGTCTCAAGCGATTCTCTATTGGTCTCAAGACCAATGCCTGACCAAACAGCTGCAAGCATGTCTTCACCAACGACTGGCCAACCAGTCGCAAGCACATATCACCAGCTAGAAGCAGACGCACAAGCCAACAATGTTCAACATCTTATGGCGTCTGCTGATCCAGTCGTTGCAAACCATCCAGTAACACAGGGGGAACAAACAAAAAATCCCATTGGACTTGATCTCCGGTGGAACAGAAATCATCCACCCGAGCAAGTCATAGGTAATTTCGAATCCCCTGTTCGCACACGAGGCCAGCTATCACATGATCATTTTGATGCTGCATTTCTTTCGCATATAGAACCTAAGCAGATAGATGAGGCCTTAGCTGACCCAAGCTGGATAGACGCTATGCAAGAAGAGTTAAATCAGTTTGAACGTAATAACGTATGGACACTTGTACCTAGACCAAGTAATAATTCAGTCATAGGAACTAGGTGGGTCTTTAGGAACAAACTGAATGAAGATGGCATAGTAACTAGAAACAAAGCTAGGCTGGTAGCGCAAGGATTTAGACAAATGTAAGGTATAGATTTTGATGAGACCTTCGCACCAGTAGCAAGATTAGAAGCCATTCGCATGTTCTTAGCTTATGCTGCATTCAAAGACTTTAAAGTCTTTCAAATGGATGACTAAAGTGCCTTTCTTAATGGAGTCTTAACAGAGGAAGTGTATGTTGCACAACCTCCTGGCTTCGTTAATCATGCACATACAGACTTTGTTTACAAACTGGATAAAGCTTTGTATGGGTTGAAACAAGCACCCAGATCTTGGTATGATACACTATCTCAATTTCTTATCGAGCATGACTTCACTATAGGCACAGTAGATAAGACCTTGTTTAAATTTGTAAAAGCTGACCATATTCTATTAGTTCAAATATATGTCGATGACATTATCTTTGGGTCAACTAACCCCAAAATGTGCCAAAAGTTCTCTAAGTTAATACATGATAAATTCGAGATGAGCATGATGGGGGAGCTGACATTCTTT
>KQ991171.1:27261-54897 GCA_001598015.1 Dorcoceras hygrometricum | reverse complement strand
TCCAGACTTTGTTTACAAACTGGATAAAGCTCTGTATGGGTTGAACAAGCACCCAGAGCTTGGTATGATACACTATCTCAATTTCTTATCGAGCATGACTTCACAATAGGCACAGTTGATAAGACACTATTTAAGTTTGTTAAAGCTGACCATGTATTACTAGTTCAAATATATGTCGATGACATTATCTTTGGGTCCACTAACCCCAAACTGTGCCAAAAGTTTTCGAAGTTAATGCAGGATAAATTCGATATGAGTATGATGGGGGAGCTAACATTCTTTCTGGGCTTACAAGTTCGCCAACTGGAAAATGGTATTTTCATTAACCAGGCGAAATATACGAAGGAACTGCTAAAAAAATTGGGCATGGACAATTGTTCAGCAGCAGCAACTCCTATGAGCTCTTCGATAAAGCTGGAAAAAGATGAAGCTGGAACTGCCATTGAGGTATCGCTTTATCGTGGTATTATAGGCTCTTTGCTATACTTAACTGCTAGCAGATCAGACATCATGTTTGCTGTCTGTATGTGTGCTAGATTTCAAGCAGAGCCAAAGCAATCGCATTACATAACTGTAAAGCGAATATTGAAATATCTTAAGGGTACTTCCAACGTGGGTCTTTGGTATCCCAAAGACTCAGGCTTTCAACTAATCGGTTACAGTGATGCAGATTACGCAGGATGTAGGATTGATCGTAGAAGCACAAGTGGGACTTGTCAATTTTTAGGGGATCGACTGATTTCCTGGTTTAGTAAGAAGCATACGTCCATCTCAACGTCAACAGCTGAGGCAGAGTATCTAGCAGCTGGTAGTGGCTGTGCTCAAATCCTTTGGATACAATTCCAGCTGAAGGACTATGGAGTCGAAGCTTCTGAAGCACCTATTCTCTGCGACAATACCAGTGCCATCTCAATCACCCAAAATCCTGTGCTTCATTCAAGAAAAAAGCACATCGACATCAGGCATCACTTCATAAGGGAGCATGTGCTAAAGAAGGACGTCCGGCTGGAGTATGTGTCGACTGATCAGCAATTTGCTGACATCTTCACAAATCCTCTACCAGACGCTAAGTTTTCTTATTTTAGAAACATCTTAGGCCTCCTTGAATTGCCTTGATTGTTGGTGCACTAACGCATTTTGCAGGTTGTCAGCTGTTGCTTAAATCAGCTGTAAGTCTTTTGTTCAGGGGGAACGATGAGACTATCAGCTGGGGTAAGCTTCTCGCGTTGGGAGATTATCAGCCGTAGGGGGAACCAGGAGCTGGATTGTTAAGCGTGACGTCAGCTGAATATGTCATGACTGGACACACTCAGTTGTTACATATATACAGCTGATGCTTATTTGTGACCAGCTCCTGCCACCCTCAACGATATATTAAACCAGCAGTGATGTTCTTACATTTACTGCACCAGATGTGACTTTATAAATTTTGGCGCACTTTTATTTACTTTGTACCTTGTTTGATTAAATCATTTTGGAAAATCTTTTACACAGTACAAGTAAAAATATTTTGAAAATATCTTCAAAATCATTTCAAAAATTGTACGCGCTAACGGATGGTTGACACGTGTTGTTACCATTCGAACAGTCACATTGAAATCTTCTCTCTCTAGTAACTTTTTGCTTTCCTAGTTTAAATTACGGCATTTTACTCTTCGTTTCTCTTTTACCTTAGCAAAATTACTCTCGTGTGTTCTTGCATTATTTCTCTTGTGCGTATTCTCTGTGTATCTCCTTGCAAAGCTTTTTCAGGTGTTCTTTCAGCTCTTCTATTCAGAAATGGCCTCTGCGTACTACTCCAACACTCAGCATATCGATTTTGAATCTGTTCTCGCCATGGACGACCCAGGTATGGTCTCCATATTTGTTAGTCGAAATATCTGAGGAATTGTTTGCGGAGTCTTTTGACCTACCGGTGGATGGTTTGGCAGATCTATCAGAGATTCCCAAGGATGTGGTTTTTTATGCTAGGAGCATCGTTTCTATGTCGGGTGAGCCAGTGAGTTTGTCTGGTAAGAAGAGTCAGATGAAGGTTGAGTATCGTCTTCTTTGCGATATTATGGCGAAATCAATTTCTGTAAAGGCAGGGTCCTTCAATGCGATCACAGTGGAAAAGTCTTCGATGGTAACAGCAGTTGTCTGCGGAGTGAGGATGAATTGGGCCAGAGTATTGTTCAACATTCTTAAGAAGATGGTTACTCCAGGGTCTAAGCAAGCCAAGGGCTTCGCTATTCAGATAAGTCTTCTGCTGGAAAACATCCCAAATTTGGAATAGGGCGAATCATCGGAGTTTCCAGCTTCCAAAATTCTTACGGAGAAGACTGTGCACCGCTATGTCTCTCTAAATGATAAAGTGGGTGCAGAGGAAGCTGCTGATGCACCACAAGTGAAGAAGGCACCTAGGAAACCAGCTGCGTCTATGAAAAGACCAGCTGCTGCTGATTTTGAAGCACCAGTGGTTAAAAAGAAAAGGACGATGAAGAAAAAATCATGTTCTTCTAAAGTAAATTTGGAGATAATGGTCGTGGCACAGGAGGCCGTGCCCATAAAAATGGTTGAGTCATCTACTGCTGCACCATCTGCTGAGGGCATTTTTGCCCAACCAGCCGCAAAGGATGAAATTCCTTCTGATCCACCAGCTGATGAGGTCGCTGGTGTGACTGTTGATGAAGTAGCAGCTGATGCAGGTGCTAATGAGGGAACAGCAGATGATGATGCTGCCAGGGTTAATGAACCAACTTCTGAGCCACCAGTGGCTGATATTGTGAATGAAGAACCATCTACTGCTGACGAATTTGATGACATCATTGAGCAAGTATTGGCTGACACCGCTCAAATCATAGTTGATGAGGAAGATCAAGTTGTTCGTACATCGGGTGAGGGAAATCAACCAGCTGGAACTGCTGAAGAGAGACACTGGTTTGATCTTCCCTATGACGATCTTATTTCCAGATGGGATGCTGAAAGACCAGTGGTCACTGCAAGTGACACTGATGAAGAAGTAGAATCCATGGATGTTGGTGCTGCTGGTGGAGACCAGCAGGTACAGTTTTCTGTGTAGGAACCAGAGGATATGGAGATGAATGATGAATTGATTGATGCCGATGAAAAGATGTCCTTGGATGAGATCATACGGACTATTCCAGCAGAGCTTCCATTGCCTTCATCTGCAAGGGAAGTCACGAAGATTACTATTGGCACAGAGATCAAAATTCCTGGCGTGGATGAAAAGACTTGGTACCTGCCTAGTCTCCCAACAATTCCCGTCGATGACAAGGGGAAGGAGCCTCTCCAGCTAATAGACCCAATCAAGGGCAAGCCCCCACAGGAACATTATTATTTGATTTGTGCCGATATCGATCTACTAGTACAGTTACGGGAGAAGATAATAGAAGAGGTGGCAGAATTCTTCTATTCGTTTAGTTTGAAGAGATTAGCATATTTACAGATAGATGACTCCTATTTTGCTAAGGAGGAACTAGTTTTGTCTTGGGCGGAGGCAGAGTCCACGGGAGTGGCACTTCAACGAAAAATGTATATACTTTTGAAGTACAGAGCAGTTCTTGTGAGAAAATACTTAGACGGGTGGATACTAAATTTTGTACCCGGAGATGGAGATTCGGTAGTACATCTTAAATTTATCGACATGCTTTCAGATCTTCTTTCTTTTGTTTTAGAGGAATTAAAATAGCAGGTAGTAGCTCATCGTATTCGATGGACTAGGCCGTGTTGCTCTATTTTGTTTGAAGGTCGCTTGACTAGTCACCGTGACATTCCTGCCTACACTATCTTTGAGGTTTCTAGTCAGCATCAATATGATGACACTCTCCCTCTCGTGAGTGATTTTTTCAAATTGCTGAAGAAGAGGTGGGGGGATGTTTGTCTGTAGGTTGTTGAATTTTGTGCTTCTAGGAGATTACTACCAGTTGGTTCACTCAATTTTTGCAGAGCCTTAGCTGTTGTTGAACCAGATTTGAGTTTTGATTATCGACAGCCACCAGTTTTTGCTCTTTGTTTCTCTCAGTTTTGTACACTTTATATTTAGTACAGTTTGTTCAGCAGGTTGACTACAGCGGATATTTCCAGTTTTGTTGCTTCTATTGCTTCTGAGAGAACCGTCTTGAGAAATGTACAGATTTCACAGAATACAGTCTCAGTTGCTCCGATTGTATAGTTGATAGATGAGCATTCTTCTTCTGATTCTACTTCAGACGACATTTCAATGGATTTTGCTGATCAGGACACTGCTGCAGCTGCTTCAATCTCTCTTCCAGCTGTTCCTATTCCGGATGTTACAAAGGCCTTAAACCAGTTGCACGCTTCAATAGATCAAATCCGTGAAAGAGATGATGGTGGTGCCAAGCACAAGGATACACTATTATTGCACCTCCACGACTTTGAGAAGCAAGTTATCGCACGCCTCGATGCACAAGATCGAGTACTTGGGGCGTTGCGCAGAGACTCAAATGATCAACGTAATCTCTTGTCGTTGGAGTTACAATCATCTCATAAGCAACTTGGCACTCAAATTGTAACTACTGGTCTTGATGTCGTTGATGTCCGAAGGGTGGTGCAGGAGACTCAGCATGAGCTTAATGCTAAAATCAATTCTTTGGATGAGCAAGTGGCAGCTACTCGACATGATTTATTGGATTTTAGTGCTCAAGCACAGCAGACCCTAAATATCATTACCAACCAACTGAGCGAACTTGTTGCATATATCAATCGTGGGGGTAATGACCAAAAGGGGGAAGTTGTGAGTAACAGCCGCCAACCATCACCTGATGATCAAATCAGAGGAAGTGGCAATCCAGGTGGTGGTGGTGATATTCCGCAGAGAGACATCGACAATGCTCAGAGAACCATTCTGGAGAGACTGATGAGTGCTGACAGAGCCAGAGAAAGAGAGAGGAGAAATAAGTGCAGAAGTGGAAGTGGATCTTTTAAGAGGAAGAGATATTAGATTCTGTTGTACAAATCTTTTGTACTTTTTATCGGTTAATGAAATTTTTGAATTTCAGCAGTCGTTGCACAATTTATTTTTGCCTATTCATTTATCTCGGCTGCTAAGTTTTGTCATCACCAAAAAGGGGAAAATTGTTAGGATAAAATTTATTAGTTTTGGTGATAACAAAATAAGACTAGTCGCTACTAGAAAATCAGTCGGTGATTTTTAAAGGAGAACATCTTTAGTCGACGGGTTGATTTTCAACAGATGGTCTATTCGGAAGGATTCAGCAGATGGAAGATTTCAGCAGATCAGTCGTTGGTTTATTTTCAGCAGTTGAATTTTTCAGAGGTAACCAGCAGGTAGATTCTTCCAGGGCAAATCAGCAGTTGTATTAGGTTCAGTGACGCAAGCATTTGAGAGTTAGCGTGTTTTGTTAAGAATTGCAAAACGACAGCGTTTGGATTAGTCAAAACGACAGCGTTCAAATAAGTTAAAACGACAACGTATTGGACTAGCGCTAAAATTTCAGTCGTTGGAAGTTGCGTTGTTAATTCAGCAGATGGCTACAGTGAAATATCAGTAGACAGTTGTTTACTTCAATAGTCAACGTTATTTCAGCAGACAGGCATTCAAATCAGCAGATGGCTACAGTAATCAGCAGATGGCTACAGTATTCTTTTGATTCAGTCGATGCTTCTCTTAACCGTTGTAACCACCAGTAAGGGAGACACTTATAGCTATCAGCAGTTGCATATCTTTTAGAGGTTGCATAATCGCTCGCTCGATTCAAAAGTTCATATCAGAGGAAATCAAAGGTGGAGATTGAATCGTACATGTGCTTTAAATGAGGAGACAATTTCAGTACTATGTTAGGTATATAGTACACTGTTTCAGAGGGCGATTTACGGCGTTTGCACAAATATGGAAAGAAGCAAAATTTGCTCTAACATTGTGCGACTTGCCTCTTGGTGGAGCAGGATTTACGGCGTACGAATTGGCAGAAATTCAAAAGGAGATTTTGTTGCCTTTGAAGAAATTAATGACCGTTGAGATCGAAAACTATAAATAGCAGATGTTTGGATTGAAGGACTCACGCTCGCTATTGTTTACTTGCCGTTACTCTGCTGATTTTAAGTCTCAACCTTTCTTGAGCTTATATTCTACAGAAGCCAGATTCAAAAAGCTCAAACACTCGAAGAACAAAACCGTTGATCTTCATAAGATAAACCTTGAGTCATCTTCTGGTTCACTTGTTGAATCGCGTTTCTACGTTTTAGAAACCATAAGATTTTACAGTCTCAATAGTGTTGTATTTCATTTTTATATCATTCGATTGAGTCTGTAACGAACGTGCTCCTTAAAAGCCGTTCGAAAAACTATCAACTTGTAAAACCAGCAGATACGTCTGCGCTTTAGATTGTGGTGTTGTTAGGAGTTCACCTGGAGCGAGGCTCTGTGATCGGGTGTTTGTAGAAGGACTACACGCATCAAATCTTCTAGTGAAACCTTCCTGAAAAGGAAGAAGGGGAGACGTAGGATATTGATATCCGAACTTCCAGAAACAAATTCTTGACTCTTGCTCTTTACTTTACGTATTTACTTATTCATTGATTTATCTGTTCACAAATCAATTGGCCTTTTTCCGCACATACTTTGTTGGCCGAGAGATTTGATTAAACTGAGATCCTTAAATCTGGTAACTCGGATTTAAGTTAAGCAGTGCTTGTAAAACTATTTTAAAAGGTTTCGAAAATTTGAAAATACCAAGAGTTCATTCAACCCCCCCTTCTGAACTCTTGCAACTGTTTTTCGAACCACATTGATCGTATTTTGGGACTATCAGAAGATCAGCTCAAGAGCAGTTCCAAACAAGAGCAGATGAGAAGTGCAGCTTTGAGAAGACGCAGATCAGTTCACGAGCAGGAGAAGAAGTGAAACGAACCTAACTCTAGAAATTTTTTTTATAAAGTACGGAATAAACATTCTTTAAAATATAATTCGACCATAAAAATCTTTTCTCAACGTAGCTGTAAACGCATAAATGAATAAATATCTCAAAAGAATAAACCCTCCACTCATGTTTAAAATCAAAGTAAACATGTTGTATCTGAAAGTGTCTAATAAACAAAAGAATCTGAAGTGGTCACGGGGTAACAGCCGTAGCTGGCGATCAGAGGTCCTTACCACCAGTCGGAATAAAATCAACTGCAGAATCACCTGCACCATTTAAATTTAGTGATCCAAAAGCCCAGCATGCTCTATATAATGATAACAAAGTCCGTATAAAAAAATCGCATGCAATCACATAAATATCGTAAAATAACTTAAAACATGCATGCATGAATGCTCGTAATCATGGTTCAAAAACTAGTCGTAACAGTGCATGGTCGTATATCATAACATAGTGAGGCATGAACATAACATAAAATTTGTGCGAGTCGTATATATGATGTGTGGGCCATTATATATTAACGATTGCTCAATCATAAGAACCAACGTACACGGCGATGCGGTTCACCCGACCTTTCTCGGGATTCCCAACACTCTATGCTCCCACTTCACCATGTCATAAACACATGGATCCATAAGCTCATTATAATATCAACAAAGGTTCATCGAGCCCGGTATCTCGATTCTGCTCATCATTACTTGCCACAAACCACTTCAATCCCTCAAAATATTTTCTTTTCTTTCATGCCTTAACATTTCGTAAAAACTTTAATGATGCGTGTACGTCATAAAACATGCAACTTAAAAGGTTAAGCCCATCAATATATATTTAATTTTATTTAAACAAATGAATATTCATATACGTAAAATACTACATATGTAAAAAATTTATATTTACGGGCTTCTAAAATTTTCCTCCCCGGGTCAACGACTGGTTCAAGTAACTGGCCCACTACTTCTAAGCCCCAAAAGCCTAGACCTGATCTTAAACTGTGACTAACCCAAAACTCGATTTGACCAATTAAACTCAAAATTGAATTTCAAAATTGATAAAAGTACTCGGTCCTTCAACTTAAAATTAGACATTAAAATTTGACAAAATAATAGTCTCATTGACTAAAATCAGACTTTAAAATTTAATATAATAATTGGGCCCATAAATTTAAAGGAATTTAGACTTTAAAAATTTGACTTATAACATTCGGCCAATACGTTTAAAAATCGGACATTAACTTTACAACAAAAATACCCGATCCAGAAATAAAATAACCCAGACCCGACTTAAAATAATTTGACCCGACCCTCGATTGATCCGAGCCGGTTTGACTCGATCGACCCAACCGGCCCAACCTGTAACGCCCAGAAATCCTGTTTACGTGAGAATGAGTGCATGACTAGTGGGAAAATGATTTTTAGAAAATTATATGTCATTTTATATGATTAAATGATAGTTTTAATGTTTCATGATGTGCATGACGTGTTTTTAGCATGATTGAGTTCCGGACGCGTGGACGAGACTGGAACGATCGAGATGAAAATTATTTGAAATTTTTAAACCCTCATACTTTTAAGAGTAAAAAATTTATTATTTTAAGCAGCCTTTAAGAAAAATGAGATTTTTATAATTATTAGTCGAGGGGAACCCATTTTTCGCCTATACGAGCTATTTTACTGCTATATTTTAAAATTTTAGGGGTTTTATATTAAGAAAATTAAGAGTTTAAATGTTGAGTTTTGAGTTTTATTTATCATTTTTAATTAGTGAGGGGTTAGTGTAGGAAAACTCTCATATTTTCCTAATTAAATCATTAGATGGGTCTTTTGGTACTCCATCCATTTTACAACCCTAGATCTTTTTGAAACCCCTAGCCTCCCTCTCCTCCCTCCCTCTCCCTCACATCAGATTTGAGCAGATTTGACCTTTAAATAGAGGACTTTGCCTTCGTTCTCTATTATCTAGATTCGACACTTGGAATATTTCCCAATAGCGAATCCCGTCGCGATAACCTAGATACTGTTCACCATAACTCTTTTTCTTCGATTGCCGGTGGTAGACAGCTCCGATTGAAGTAAGAGTGGTAGCGCTGGACTCCTCTTGCTAAGACGCTTCGTTTGGTACAGCTTGTGGAAGCTTGCGTGATGCTTGGAGAGGTTCGCGAAGACATCTCCCTTCTGTAGTCTGTTAGCATAAGCGTGGCTTTGCTTCTGTCGTTCAGGTAGCTCGTTGGGTAAGTGCTAAGATCCTACCTTGTGCTTCTTTTAGAGCCTTCTGTTGTGTTAGAAGGGTAATATAGCGCTGGTTGAGTTCGTAGCTCCCAGTTGTAGTTTCTGTGCTTTGCGTCCCTGAGTTAGTGTTGTTGTTTGCTTAGCAGGTTTTTTTTTTTTTTGCAGGTTTCCAGATCTGTGTTGCTCGGGACTTCGTTGTGTTAATTATAGCTCAGGACTGAGGTACGGATGTGAGCTTGTTTTACAGCCTTGGATTGAGCATGAGTGATTATGCTTGCTGTTGTGTATGCTTCGGTGCTGTTATTGCTTGCTTCTGTTGTGCTTCTGTTGTATTGTTATCTGCAAGCTGTCATTGCATACACGCATTATTCATGTTACATTCAGATCTTGTTTAGCCGCGCCTTGTTATCTTGATCTGTGCATACCAGGATGCTTGTTTTGAGGACGAGCGGGTAACTCCCGTATACCTCATCTCCCTGCTGGGATCTGTTAGCCACTATGAGCGGAGTGGGTAGCTCCCACTGTTAGACTCAAGTGTGATCAACAGAAATCGAGCTTATCCCAGCTTAAGCTCTGATACCAAAAATGTCAGGCCTCGTGCACAAATCAGAGCAAAACCACATAAAGCACAACGCGGAAGCAATAAAATAGTGGCAAATTTTTTCGCTTTAGGCCTGACGGTATAAAATATATTTTTAAAATACAACCATACTTAAAATATCCCAGTTTACAAACACACAATACAACAGTACAACAATTAAACAAATTAAAGTACTACAACATACAACTGAATCCCACAAGCACAGGGCATTGCCCGGCTGACAGTACTAGTACATATATGTTATACGCTAACTGGGACACTCTAACCACCTCCTGGGGAACCTCCAGCTGGGTCAAAGCCACGACCAGCAGAGAAACCTGGGAAACTTGAAACAACATACAGGCAATAGCACAAGCCCCAGAGGGACATCGGGGTCAAACCCCAGTACGGAGAGCAACTGAAAAAACAGCAATAGACAGCAACAGATAAAATGCAGATGCTATGCATGAGGAACAGGGCAACGGCCGAAGGCTACAACCATAGTAGGGAGCCAAAGAACTCAGGCATAGATCAACAACTGACAAAAGATTCTGCAAAGATAGTGGCCACGCTGTGTGTACAAGCATATGGGAATTACCCACTCATCTCTACCGCTCGTCCTCAAACACAGCATCCTGGTACTCTCAAATCAACAGAACAGGCACATCTAGCAAAACAGAGCTCAACAGGATAATGCGTGTATGCAAATGCAACAGCTGATATCATAACAAGACACAAACGATAACAGCACAGAGCACACACAACCAAGCATATAATCCATGCTCAATCCTAAGTTGTAAACAAGCTCACATCCGTACCTCAAACCCCTGTGCAACAATTACTACAAACAAGGTCCGAGCAACGCAGATCCACCACCTGCTAAGCCAACACAAGCAACTACTCAAAGACCGAAGCACAGAAAACAGCAGCTGGGAGTTACAAACTCCACCAGGGCTAATCCTACCTCTCTAACTCAACAGAAAGCTCTAAACAAAGCTCAAAGGCAGGAACTTTACTTACCCCAAAAATCTAGGAGCGAAATCGGACGCTTATGCTAATAGACTACACAAGGGAGATGTCTTCACACACCTCACCAGCTTCAAGCAAACGTTCGAAAACAATATCCAAACGAAGCATCTCAGCAAGAGGAGTCCAACGCTACCACTCTTACTTCAATCGGAGCTGTCTACCGTCGGCAATCGAAGAAGATAAGGTTCGGTGAATAGTAGCAAGGGTATCGCGACAGAACTTGCTATCGGGAAATATTCTAAGTGTCGGGAACAATAATAGAGAACAATGCCAAGCTCCCTATTAAATCTCACTGCTGACAGAAACTGGGAACTTCTCCACCGAAAACTTAAGCTATCACAACTGATATTCCCGCTCGCAAACAGATCTTGCAACAGATCTCACTCTACGCCAAAATAGCGATCACTTAACACAAACGACGTCGCAGAGAACTACTGTCGCAACTGGACACGTCACCTGCTACTCACTGCTGAACAACTAACCAACATCTGTTCGCAACGCAACAACAGATCTCTCACATAGCTGAAGCTAACACAACTCACAGCTGAGTCTTCTTCGCTAATCCAAAAAATTGTCGTTCCAACTAATCCAAATGACGAAGCTTAGCAACTCACTACTGAAACACGCTAGCGCGCTCTCTATTGCTCAGCGACAACTGATCTCGCTACGACTGTTGAATACAACCACTTAGCGACAAATGCTGATGTCACTACTGCTGAACGCTAACATTCAGCGATGACCCAGCACTCGCTACTGAACAGATTCCGCGCCTAACTCTAATTCTCCAAAACTGTTCTAAGGACTAAAAAAACCGATAGCTTCTCCAACTCATCAACGCAAAGCTGATCTCAATAAAACCCGATTAATTAAGTCAATAAATCTTATCAGCTTTCGGGTCTCACATCTCTCCCCCACTGAAATAGGATTTCATCCTCGAAATCAATCAACTCCAAAACAAGAGTTCAAGATAACTTGGGAAAAGAACTTAAGAAAACATCTACCGAATAACAAGGAACCAACTACTGGAATCTAGGACTGGATCATACTTCCTCAGCATCGAAACATGAAACACATCATGTAAGGAAGACAAATCTGGTGGCAACAACAGCCGATAAGCCAAAGGACCAATCCTCTCTAAGATCTCATAAGGACCAACATAACAAGGACCTAACTTTCCCTTGAGACCAAATCTCATAACACTAAGGAAAGGAGAAACCTTAAGGAAAACTTGATCACCAACCTCAAACTCTAAAGGCCTACGCCTCTTATTCGCATAACTGGCTTGGCGATCTTGTGCAGCTTTTATTCTCTGGCGAATCAAGTCCACCTGATCTCTCATCTATTGCACAAATTCTAGAGAAGACAGCTGCTTCTCCCCCACTTCTTCCCAACATATCGGCGACCTGCACTTTCTGCCATACAAAGCTTCAAACGGTGCCATACCAATCGTGACCTGATAGCTGTTATTGTAGGAAAACTCAACCAAAGACAACAAGTCTTGCAAGCTACCACTGAAGTCCATCACAACAGCTCTCAACATATCCTCTAATATTTGGATAGTCCTCTCAGATTGGCCATCTGTTTGGGGTGATAATCTGTACTCATAGCCAATCTAGTTCCCAAAGTTGTTTGCAAACTCTTCCAAAACCTGGAAGTAAACCTCGGATCACGATCTGAAACAATCGAAATTGGCACACCATGCAAACGCACCACATAATCTATGTACAGCTTCGCCATCTTCTTCAAATAATAGCTCATGTTGTAGGGAATGAAGTGCACAGACTTCGACAATCTGTCTATCACAACCCAAACCGCATCACAACCTCTGCTGGAACGAGGCAAATGCGTGACAAAATCCATCGCTATGTTCTCCAATTCCATTTGGGCACCTCTAAGCTTTGCAACAAACCACCAGGTCTCATCCTATCTGCCTTGACTTGTTGACAATTCAGACATCTAGCCACAAAATCAGCAACATCACTCTTCAAACCTGCCCACAGTAATGCTGTTTCAAGGCATGATACATCTTCCTTGCACCAGGATGGACACTGTATCTACTGCAGTGCTCTTCTCGCAAAATATCTTCCTTAAGATCAACCAGATTTGGCACAACAAGCCTGCCACGAAACCTCAAAAAACCATCAGAAGAGACAGTATAGTCTTCCAACTGTCCAGCTCTCACTTTCAGCTTCAACTCATGGATGGAAGGATCTGTCCTTTGAGCAGCTCTAATGCTAGCAACAATTTGCGGCTCAACTTGGAAAGAAGACACCACAACATAATCATCAGCGAGGTAAAACCTCCAACCAGTAGTGCTAAGATTCTCATGGACCTTCGAAATCTGCATCGAAGCCAGCATCGCCACTTGAGCCTTTCTGCTCAATGCATCAGCAACTACATTCATCTTCCCAGGCAGGTATTTTATCTCACAATCAAAATCCTTAAGCAGTTACATCCATCTACGCTGTCTCATGTTCAAATCTGACTGAGAAAACAGATACTGAAGACTCTTGTGGTCAGAGTACACCACAAATTGCTCACCAAACAGGTAGTGGCGCCAAATCTTCAAAGCAAAACCACTGCTGCTAACTCCAAATCATGAACCGGGTAACGAGTCTCATGCGGCTTCAACTGCCGAGAGGCATAAGCAATAACTTGACATCCTTAAGCAGTTACATCCATCTACGCTGTCTCATGTTCAAATCTGACTGAGAAAACAGATACTGAAGACTCTTGTGGTCAGAGTACACCACAAATTGCTCACCAAACAGGTAGTGGCGCCAAATCTTCAAAGCAAAACCACTGCTGCTAACTCCAAATCATGAACCGGGTAACGAGTCTCATGCGGCTTCAACTGCCGAGAGGCATAAGCAATAACTTGACCATTCTGCATCAACACATAACTCAAGCCATTCAAGGAAGCATCTGCACAAACTACAAAACCACCTGAACCACACGGCAGAGCTAACACAGGCGCAGTAGTTAGCTTCTCTTTGAGCAACAGAAAACTATTCTCGCATTGCTCAGTCCACACAAACCTCCTATCTTTCTGAGTCAATTGCGTCATTGGCTTAGATATACTAGAAAATCCTTCGATAAAACGACCTTAATAGCCAGCCAATCCCAAGAAACTACGAATCTCAGCGACATTCTTGGGACGCTCCCAGTTAATAACAGCATCAACCTTACTGGGATCCACAGAAATACCATCAACAGAAATCACATGACCCAGAAACACGACTCGGTCTAACCAAAACTCGCACTTGGAGAACTTAGCATACAGCTACGAGTCTAGAAGCTTCTGAAGAACTAGAATCAAATGCTCTTTATGCTGCATCGGAGTCTTAGAGTACACCAAAATGTCATCTATAAACACAATCACAAACTGAACGATGAACTCTCTAAAGACTCTATTAATCAAGTCCATGAAAACTGCAGGAGCATTCGTCAAACCAAAAGGCATAACTAGAAACTCATAATGCCCATACCTCGTACGAAACGCAGTCTTCTCAACATCCTGCTCATGGATGCACAACTGATGGTACCCCAAAAAAAGATCAATCTTAGAAAACACAGCCGAACCCTGAAGCTGATCAAACAAGTCGTCGATCCTAGTCAAAGGGTACTTATTCTTCACTATCGCCTTGTTCAACTGCCTAAAGTCGATACACATCCTCATCGATCCATCCTTCTTCTTAACAAACAAGATAGGAGCTCCCCACGGGGACATGCTAGGCCTAATGAATCCCTTCTCCAGCAAATCACTAAGCTGCTTGTGAGACCCGAAACTTTGAACATGATTAATTGGTGAAATTAATAGGATTTTAGGAATTTAGAATTGTGTGTGGACAAATCTGATTATTCAGCTTTCAGTTGGTAGACTTTGAAAGTATTTTCGGGTCAGATTTCACATTTAGAACAATTCTGGAAGTTTTCGTGTTTTTGAGTTTTTGGGGAGAAATCTGTTTTTCGATGAAATCTGGTAGCAGATTTGATGACGTGAGCATTTCTGTTGAACGTTGCTTTGCTGACGTAATGGTTGCTGTTAGCGTTGGCAACAAGTTCTAGTAGCGCGTTTTGTAGAATGAGGAAAACAAAATGCTGTTGTGTAGAGAGATCTGTTTTGTGAGATCTGATGTGGTGAAATCTGGTCTCATTAGTAAGAGAATCGTGATCGCTAGTTAGCGCTTGAGAGATCTGTTTTGTGAGGTCTGGTGGTGAGATCTGGTGGTGAGATCTGGTGTTGTTTGGGAGTGAAGTCTGTTCGCTGGTTCTAGCGTGTTTTGTTAGCGCAAGGTCCATGCGCCGTCGTTTCATGAAGTCTGGATTTCTTTGAGGGCTTGAGAGATCTGTTGCATTGATGTGTAGAGATCTGGTCCTAGCGTGATTTGTTAAGGCTTGAAACGCTGTCGTTTGGATAAGTAGGAACGGTGTCGTTTTGATTAGCGCTTGTAGGAGAGATCTGGTATGTTGGCTTAGTGTTGCGTGAAATCTGTTTTGTGTATTGCGGGTTGTGAAAACAGATGTCAACGATAGTCAACTTCCCTGTAGCGATTACTGTTGTGTGTGTGGTGTGTTTCCAGCGTTTAGCGTTGAGACCAGATTTGCTGACGTGGCATAATATATGTTGTGGCGTAGCGCTTGGAGCAGATTTGCTGATGTGGAGCGTTGAGTCAGATTTTCTGACGTGTTCCGAGTGACGTCGTTTTGATTAACGCTTGTTGTTTTGCGTTATGTTTGCTAGCGCTAAGGTCTGTTAGTGTGTTGGCCTTCGATAGAGTAGAGATCTACGTAGCGCTTCGACCAGACTTGATGACGTGTCCCGTTGTCTCCAGTAGGTCCTGTGACGACGTTTTAGTGTTTGCGTTCTTAGGGCGTTGTGGGATCTGTTAGCGCGATAATTATCGAGCAGATGTCAACGCTTTGCGTTGACCGTGTTGCTTAGCGTTGTTAGTATTTATTGTGGGATCTGTTTTGTCGATACGCTGTCTTATTGTTTAGTGGTGCACGTTTTAGCGTGAGCGCTGGTTCCAGATTTGTGATTTTGTTCCTCAGCGATGGGATCTTTTTTAGAGATCTGTAGTAGCGTTTGTCTCCAGATTCCTCCAGCGACCAGTGATCAGTGCTTAGCGCGTTTGTGGTTCAGATCGAAGCAGCGATAGTGTTAGTGTTTCAGACTTCTCCTGCGTATATTGAGCGACGTCGTTTTAGAGTTTTGTTGTTGTATAGCGCTAAGCGTTGTAAGATCTGCTTCTGTTGGTGAATTGTTTCTTTTAGCAGACCTCTCGCATCTATTTATTGGGAGCGTTGGCTTCGTTTTATTTTTCCAGATCCCACACTTAGCAAAATTCTCCCCGATTCCATTCTCTGTTTCTCGAACCCTAGAGCACTGTTCACCGTAGCCTATTTCCATCGATTCCCGCCAATTTCCGTCGCGTTTGGAACGAGAATGGTGGCGCTGGACTCCTCTTGAGTTCCTCCTTCGATTGCTGCTAGCTAGGAGACCTAAGTCGACGATTGGAGAGGAGTGCGCAGAATCGGGATGCTCTACGCTTTTCGTAGGAATTTGATCGAGCGTTCTTTGGCTCTTCTGGACTCTTGGGTTCCTTAGCAGATTCTAGCTTTGAGCAACTTCGTGGAAGTGTTGCAGTGAACCTGTGAGAATCTTGTTTGAGCAGGCTGTTGGTACCCTGCCTTGGTGGAACCTGTTTGAGGTATTTTGCTACGAAAATGTACGAATGGAGCTTGTATCTCAGCTTTGATATGGGCATGAGAATGTACTATGTGCGTTGTATAGATGTGCTAGGTACACTGTGCAGAGGCTAGGTTTTATGAGTTTCGCATGCCTCTTGTTTGAATTGCCTGGTGTGTTACCTGTTGAGGTTCCTAGGAGTTCTTGTATGCCTGACAGTTTGGCTGATTTATTGCTGTGCATGCGTTTATTTAAATTCCTTTGATGCGTTTATTGGCATTTCACATACATGCATCATGTTGAGCATGATATTGCATTTGCATAGCATATTGAGCCGTTGAGCCCTTTGATAGCCGAGATATGTTGCTCTGGTTGAGCTTTCCTCTCGTGGCGCGGTGCTGTGTTGCATATCCACGATTGAGTGCAGCTGGAGGGTGCGGTGAGTCGCTCTCATAGCCCTCAGTTGCAGTGACCTGGATAGAGGTGGCGGGTGGATGGTTGTTCCCACTTGCTATTCCGTGTGACCTGGCGGGTTGCTCCCGCGCAGGTGCCGCGATGAGCCACTCTATTTTCCACAGGATGTGTCCAGGTAGCTTCCGAGCATCGGTGATGTGTCACAGTTGTTGTTTACCGTTCGTTTGGCCTTCCGGTTGTTACCGTTGATTTTTGTACCGCACATGCATACGCACGACATGATACACTGCATGCTATACCCTGTTGCTGTTTTATGCTGCTCTTCGTACTGGGGTTTGACCCCATGTCCCTCTGGGGCTGTTTGTTTTGTTTTCCTGCTTGTTGTTCAGGTCTCCCAGGTTGTTCCGCTGGTCGTGGGGATGATCCAGCTGGAGTTGCCCCAAGAGGTGTTTAGAGTGTCCCAGTTATGTATATTATTATTATTCATATGCACTGGTATCACCTTGGGTGGGATGTCCCGGGTGATGCCTAGGCTTTTATAGTCGGTAGTCGGCTTGTATTTTGTGTATTTGGCCGTTGGGCAGTACGTGTATTAGTTGTATGCTGTTTTGTTGTTATGAGCATGTGTTAAACTGGGATTAATTTGAGTATTGTAGTATTTTAAATTATGTTTTCTCTGTCAGGCCAAAAAGCAAAAAAATTTTAGCCACTTTTTTTAAAGTGCTTCAGCTATGTTTTTCTCGATGTGACTCTATGTTGTGCACGAGGCCTGACATTTTTGGTATCAGAGCTTAAACTGGGATAAGCTCGATTTCTTTGTTCACAAATGAGTCTAGGCACAGTAGTTGTTCTTTGGTTTGTGCTTGACTACTTGTATTACTTGCTCGTGTGCTTACCTCTGTGTGACTTGTAGAGATGCCGCCTAGGAGAAGAGGTAGAGCTAGTAGGCAAGTGGTGGTTGATTCGAGGACTTCGGTTAGTATTGTTAGATAGGATGCTTCCCAACCTAGTGCTCCTTCGAGATCTCGTGCGAGTCAGTCCTCAGCCTTTCGCTCTCTTGCTCGTGCTATCAACAGAGCGGTTGACTATATGGAAAGCCTTGCGATTGGTCAGACTTGGGTTCAGCAGCCTTCAGGTCAAAGTGTGGACCTTGTGTCCTCTGGAACGTCGTCCTCCCAGCCTTCTGTGGCACCGCAGTCTTGGAGTCGTCAGAGGTTTAGACCTAGAAGAAGGCAGTTTAAGAGATATAGTTCGAGTTCTGGCAGTTTTAGTGGAGCGAGACAGAATGCAGCATTTTGTAGTCAGTGTGGAGGTAAGCATCGTCCCTCTCAGTGCATTGGAGTGCAAGGCGCTTGCAACAATTGCGGTCAGGTTGGACACTATGCTAGAGTGTGTCCTATTCTCGGGCAGCAGGATTTGACTAGGAGTCCTTCGAGATGATCGCATTGTCCTTTCCCATTCCAGCGATCAGGAACTCAGCCTTTAGAGACGTCTTGTGTTAGAGAGCTCTCTCTATTCGATCCCATGGGGCTTCAGCCGATTCAGGTAGATGCGACGACCGAAGAGCGCGAGGATGTCCTAACCGGAGGAGGTTGTTCAGGTAGTTGTTTCTTACTTGTTAACTCTGTGTGAGGGTGTTTCTGCCTCATCTTGTTTGTGTGATGCAGTGTCCTTGTTACTCCTGTCGGTAGAGAAGTTGTCGCTCTGGGTGAAGTGTTGAGCAGGTTAACCAGCTCTGATCGAGTTTCTAGTAGAGGGAGAGAGATTGTTTGTTTTGGGATGTGTGTGTAGACTCCCGTCGGGAGAGGATCGTAGTTACTTGTTGGGACTTTCTTGTTTCTCCATGTAACCTTCACTGTTGTGCGTATCCTCTTTGATTTTATCCTGTGTGGACAGCCGAATTTCAATATTTTGGACTCCATTTGATTTCTGCTGTTGTTGTCCCCAGCTTTGGAGTTGATCCACGAGCCCCATGTTTTCCAGCTGTTGATTCGGATTTGCTTAGCCTTGTTCTTGCATTTCTAGCTATTGGGCTTTCTCAGTGAATTCCATTGCCTTTGTGAAATTGTTGCTGTTGAAATTCGATTCGCATAACCGTGTTTTGCTTTGTCCTATTCGGTATAACTGTGTAGCCATGGTTTTTTGTTGTCGTTGTTTATACCAGGATGCGAGGACGAGCGGTGATTCCGCACTCTCATCTCCCTGCTGGGTTATGATAGCCCATATGCACCGAGTGGCTAACTACCACAGTTCATAGGTTGGGCAACGACAGGTTGAGCTTCTACTACATCTGGTAACCGAGTGTAGTGTATAGATGGGTGGGTGTTTTCCCTATGCCTGTACACACACCGTGGCTACATCTGTTGTTGATTTGTGCCTCTGATTGTTGACCATTTGAGTTGTTGAACTCCTGTGTACTCCATACTTCGGTTGTAGTTACTTCCTTGTTTTTTTTTGTGAGGCATAGTTGTGTCACGAGTAGTGAAGACTTTGCTAGATGAGATGCCCCACCTTTATCTCGGTGTTGGAGACTGTTATTTTTACTTTAGAGTTTGGTATAAATCTTTTAAGGTGGAGAGCGATTTGTGACCTCTGTCTTCACTCAGTTCAGTTTGCCTGTGCTTCAGTGCAATTGGATAGTATCGGTAAAAGGCTTTGGACGTGTGTTGGACATCAGTCTGTGCAAGGGAAGCTTGCTACTGATGGATTGTGGAAGGTTTATCCAACCGTGCTAACGGTGTTAGGTAACTCGAAATGCTTCTGAGCATTTAGTAGTTTGTAATGAGGTGGGAGCCTAACAGTAGCCATGTGGAGTTTCCTTGTTGGGGTAGAGTGCCAGATTAGCGCGGGCAGGAGTGTATGATTGTTGGATTGTCTACTTCAGCCCATTTTGTTCTTTTGCTAAGGCTTGCCCTAGGAAATTGGCGGTAGGATTTGTGGCGATCCTGTAGCTAGATGGCTTAGTTTTTCCGGCTTTTGTAGTGGCTAGTAAGCACTCTTAACTGTTGTTCCTAAGCTGGAAGAATCTTTTGATGTTTTTTTTTTAGTCCTGAGGGGCTGCGAGTTGATCGTTTTTTCCCGGATTAGGTGCAGGATCCGTGAGGTCTTACCGAGAATTGGTAGGATTTTGTGTAGAATTCGTTGCCAAATGAGGTTCATTATAACTTTCTTCGAAATCTTGTACGGTGGAAAGTACAAATATTGTGTAGAGGCTAGAAGGAAGTGAAGAACTTAGTGGTTTGCACCGGAGGTTATGCAGTAAGTGGATAATCTGAGAGATCTAGTCCTGTTGGATTAAAGGGTGAGCGTGACCTTTTGACCAGATTTTGCTTGTATAGTGTGAAATTTTGGGAACCTCAGTTGGGAATCGCACGTTTTTGTGAGTTTCTCCTTCTTAGATTACGTTGGAATTGAGACTTAGCGGTGAGTTAGCTCATAGATTCATCAGTAAGTTTGAATGTGTTGAATCTATGGTGTGCTCTTTGCGAATGCATGCTGTGTTATTTTGGACTCATAGTGTGTTTTGCGTGTCCAAGACGAGGAAATTGCGAATTAGATCCTTCTTTTGTGTAAAATACTGATGAAATGAGCGGAACTAAGACTCTAAATTGGTTTGTTTGGCCAGTGGGAATCTTAGTGGGAAAAGAGTAACAGCGTTGGATTGTTACCTTGTTTGGATTGTGATGCAGTGGAAATGGCCATGCAGGAGGAAGAAGGAAGATTGAGAGACATAATGGAGATGAGTTGATCTTGTCCTCATCCGCGTTGGGATGGTCTTTCGTTCTTGTGATTTGTTTCCTTCATATTCGAGTGTTGTGTTCCTATCTAATTGATAACTGGTTGTCCTGTTGTGCTCTCTCCTTGGCATTGTGAGTTGTGACTCAGCTTTTGGGCATTAGTTGTTTTAGTTATCGCGGTGTTTTGAGATAATCTTCTCGGGATGTTTAATCGTTTGGAGATTGCAGTAAGGACTGTTTCTGTTTTAATTCGACAGTGCCTGTATGAATTATTCTCCTAGCTCAGCGTGCTTATGTCGAGGTGTAGTAGGTCGAATGACTACGCTGGGTTGTGTTAGCGTCGAATCAGATCTTGTAGCTACACATTTGTTGTGATCTTCTTCAGCAGTTTGTTGTTTGTGATCTCTCGATTTGTGGTCTCCTGGTGGAGAGTTGGAGTGTGTTTGTTGTTTTTGGTGTGTAGCTCAACTTTCCAGTGTTGGCTATTTTGAAGAAGATATGCTCTATTCCAGAGTTGTAGATTTGATTTCGAGGACGAAATCTTTTAAGGTGGAGAGGAATGTGAGACCCGAAACTTTGAACATGATTAATTGGTGAAATTAATCGGATTTTAGGAATTTAGAATTGTGCGTGGACAAATCTGATTATTCAGCTTTCAGTTGGTAGACTTTGAATGTATTTTCGGGTCAGAATTCACATTTAGAACAATTCTAGAAGTTTTCGTGTTTTTGAGTTTTTGGGGAGAAATCTGTTTTTCGATGAAATCTGGTAGCATATTTGATGACGTGAGCATTTCTGTTGAACGTTGCTTTGCTGACGTAATGGTTGCTGTTATCGTTGGCAACAAGTTATAGTAGCGCGTTTTGTAGCATGAGGAAAACAAAACGCTGTTGTGTAGAGAGATCTGTTTTGTGAGATCTGATGTGGTGAAATCTGGTCTCATTAGTAAGAGAATCGTGATCACTGGTTAGCGCTTGAGAGATCTGTTTTGTGAGGTCTGGGGTGAGATCTGGTGGTGAGATCTGGTGTTGTTTGGGAGTGAAGTCTGTTCGCTGGTTGTAGCGTGTTTTATTAGCGCAAGGTCCATGCGCCGTCGTTTCATGAAGTCTGGATTTCTTTGAGGGCTTGAGAGATCTGTTGCATTGATGTGTAGAGATCTGGTCCTAGCGTGATTTGTTAAGGCTTGAAACGCTGTCGTTTGGATAAGTAGGAACGGTGTCGTTTTGATTAGCGCTTGTAGGAGAGATTTGGTATGTTGGTTTAGCGTTGCGTGAAATCTGTTTTGTGTATTGCGGGTTGTGAAAACAGATGTCAATGATAGTCAACTTCCCTGTAGCGATTACTGTTGTGTGTGTGGTGTGTTTCCAGCGTTTAGCGTTTAGACCAGATTTGCTGATGTGGCATAAGATATGTTGTGGCGTAGCGCTTGGAGCAGATTTGCTGATGTGGAGCGTTGAGTCAGATTTGCTGACGTGTCCCGAGTGACATCGTTTTGATTAACGCTTGTTGTTTTGCGTTATGTTTGCTAGCGCTAAGGTCTGTTAGTGTGTTGGCCTTCGATAGAGTAGAGATCTGCGTAGCGCTTCGACCAGACTTGATGACGTGTCCCGTTGTCTCCAGTAGGTCCTGCGACGACGTTTTAGTGTTTGCGTTCGTAGGGCGTTGTGGGATCTGTTAGCGCGAGAATTATCGAGCAGATGTCAACGCTTTGCATTGATCGTGTTGCTTAGCGTTGTTAGTATTTATTGTGGGATCTGTTTTGTCGATACGCTGTCGTATTGTTTAGTGGTGCGCGTTTTAGCGTGAGCGCTGGTTCCAGATTTGTTATTTTGTTCCTCAGCGATGGGATCTGTTTTAGAGATCTGTAGTAGCGTTTGTCTCCAGATTCCTCCAGCGACCAGTGATCAGTGCTTAGCGCGTTTGTGGTTCAGATCTTAGCAGCGATAGTGTTAGTGTTTCAGACTTCTCCTGCGTATATTGAGCGACGTCGTTTTAGAGTTTTGTTGTTGTATAGCGCTAAGCGTTGTAAGATCTGCTTCTGTTGGTGAATTGTTTCTTTTAGCAGACCTCTCGCGTCTATTTATTGGGAGCGTTGGCTTCGTTTTATTTTTCCAGATCCCACACTTAGCGAAATTCTCCCCGATTCCATTCTCTGTTTCTCGAACCCTAGAGCACTGTTCACCGTAGCCTATTTCCATCGATTCCCGCCGATTTCCATCGCGTTTGGAACGAGAATGGTGGCGCTGGACTCCTCTTGAGTTCCTCCTTCGATTGCTGCTAGCTAGGAGACCTAAGTCGACGATTGGAGAGGAGGGCGCAGAATCGGGATGCTCTACGCTTTTCGTAGGAATTTGATCTAGCGTTCCTTGGCTCTTCTGGACTCTTGGGTTCCTTAGCAGATTCTAGCTTTGAGCAACTTCGTGGAAGTGTTGCAGTGAACCTGTGAGAATCTTTTTTGAGCAGGCTGTTGGTACCCTGCCTTGGTGGAACCTATTTGAGGTATTTTGCTACGAAAAGGTACGAATGGAGCTTGTATCTCAGCTTTGATATGGGCATGAGAATGTACTATGTGCGTTGTATAGATGTGCTAGGTACACTGTGCAGAGGCTGGGTTTTATGAGTTTCGCATGCCTCTTGTTGGAATTTCCTGGTGTGTTACCTGTTGAGGTTCCTAGGAGTTCTTGTATGCCTGACAGTTTGGCTGATTTATTGCTGTGCATGCGTTTATTTAAATGCCTTTGATGCGTTTATTGGCATTTCACATACATGCATCATGTTGAGCATGATATTGCATTTGCATAGCATATTGAGACGTTGAGCCCTTTGATAGCCGAGATATGTTGCTCTGGTTGAGCTTTCCTCTCATGGCGCGGTGCTGTGTTGCATATCCACGATTGAGTGCAGCTGGAGGGTGCGGTGAGTCGCTCTCATAGCCCTCAGTTGCAGTGACCTGGATAGAGGTGGCGGGTGGATGGTTGTTCCCACTTGCTATTCCGTGTGACCTGGCGGGTTGCTCCCGCGCAGGTGCCGCGATGATCCACTCTATTTTCCACCGGATGTGTCCGGGTAGCTTCCGAGCATCGGTGATGTGTCACAGTTGTTGTTTACCGTTCGTTTGGCCTTCCGGTTGTTACCGTTGATTTTTGTACCGCACATGCATACGCACGACATGATACATTGCATGCTATACCCTGTTGCTGTTTTATGCTGCTCTTCGTACTGGGGTTTGACCCCATGTACCTCTGGGGCTGTTTGTTTTGTTTTCCTCCTTGTTGTTTAGGTCTCCCAGGTTGTTCCGCTGGTCGTGGGGATGATCCAGCTGGAGTTGCCCCAAGAGGTGTTTAGAGTGTCCCAGTTATGTATATTATTATTATTCATATGCATTGGTATCACCTTGGGTGGGATGTCCCGGGTGATGCCTAGGCTTTTATAGTCGGTAGTCGGCTTGTATTTTGTGTATTTGGCCATTGGGCAGTACGTGTATTAGTTGTATGCTGTTTTGTTGTTATGAGCATGTGTTAAACTGGGATTAATTTGAGTATTGTAGTATTTTAAATTATGTTTTCTCTGTCAGGCCAAAAAGCGAAAAAATTTTAGCCACTTTTTAAAGTGCTTCCGCTATGTTTTTCTCGATGTGACTCTGTGTTGTGCACGAGGCCTGACACTGCTCCTTAAGCTCCCTCAACTCAGCAGGCGCTAAACGATACGGAGCACGTGAAATCTGAGCTGTACCAGGAACCAACTCAATGCTGAAGTCTATCTCCCGCCTAGGAGGAAAACCAGGAATCTCCTTCGAAAACACATCCGGGAAATGTCGAACCACAGGGACTCTACTAAGCTCTACGGTCGAATAAGAAGACGCATCTAAGGCATAGATCATAAAACCAGCATTCTCAAGAGACAACCGGCTAAACATCTCCATCGCCGAGACTAAAGGAATCTTCAACTGGGAATCTTGGCCGTAGAAATTCCATTTCTCGCCAGACTGGTGCCTAAATCGCACAACGCCATGGAAACAATCCGCAGTGGCCCTATTGCTAGACAACACGTCCATTCCCACTATACAGTCAAAATCCCACATCACTAGCCTGATCAGGTTGGCTAACAACACACTATCGCCAAACCTAAGAACACCATTCAACAAAATATCCTAGGAGAACAGGCTCGCGCCGGCAGGAGTCGCAACAGATACAACATCACACAAGCTAGTGGTATGCTAACCATGCTCAACCACAAATGCATCAGAAATAAAAGAATGCGATGCTCCTGTATCAAACAATACACGCGCAGGAAAATTAAAGACAAAGCAAGTACCTGTGATAATCCCTCCGCCTGGCGTGCTCTCCACTTTCTCTCTAGTCATGGCGTTCACTTGAGCAAACTGAGGTCCAGAAAACTGAGGGTGGGAAGACTGTTCAAACCACGAAGGACCAGGATGCTGAACAGGAAAAGCAGAACGACCTCTAGACGATCCACCTCTACCCTACGGTGGAACTGCGGTATGCTGCGATCCAGACAAAGGACACACTTTAGAAAAGTGTCCGTACTGTCCATAGACATTGCAAGAACCCTGCACACCTACACACTGCGCTGTAAGGTGCTTTCCACCACACTGGCCACAATACTTTACTTTGGTACCACCGGTGCTGGAACTACCAGAGCCCGAAGAATTAGAACCAGACTTCTTCTTAAACTGCTTACCACGAGGCCGAAACCTCTGATGTCCAAGCTGTTGGGCTACTTGTTGCTGCTGTTGGGGTGGCTGAGACTACTGCACAGACTGGGAAGGTTGCGCTCCCTGAACCACTAGACGACTACTCTGTGCCACCTGCGGCCACGAGACCGACAGTTCCTCAATGTCGATCGCACTGTCCACTGCCTCTGCATAGCTCTTCGGTGAGCTAGCCAAAACCAAGGAAATACAACTCCTCGTTCAACCCCTCAAGAAACCTAGTTCTCTTTGCTCTCTCCAAACATGCGGCACGTACGCAAGAAGGGAAGAAAACCTGCGGGCATACTCTCTAGCATACATACTGCCCTTCTCCAAATTATCGAACTCAAGCTCACGGGCGTTCACGTAGGACTCCGGGACATACTCCTGACGAAAAGCAACACAAAAACTGTCCCACGTAATCCCTACTCCTGTCTCTTCCAAAGTCCTCGAAGCGCCTCTCCACCAACGCTCCGCACCTTTCCTCAACTGGAAAGTATCCAGACTCAACTTGAGTTCGTCCTCGTACTGCACACGGTTAAACAAACCCGTGACATGATGCAACCACGAATCTGCATCAGCACTAGACTCATCCCATTGAAAACCTGAGGATTCATACGCTGAAACCTCACCATAACGAGTTCCATATCGTTTACACGAGTAGCCAACTCGTCAACCTCAGCCTGCCTACCGCATCCACGACGGGGAAAACTACACTGATCACCTTCGGTCTGACCTTCAGACTCTTCCGGAATCTGCCCTCTACCTCTACCCCTACGTCAAGGCGGCATCTAAGAAACACTAAGAGGGTAAGTCACAACAGAACAGATAAAGCACAATTAAATGCAGCAAGGAGATCACATAATCAAGCACATGCAATACACAACACTGTGCCTAGACTCAAGTGTGATCAACAGAAATCGAGCTTATCCCAGCTTAAGCTCTGATACCAGAAATGTCAGGCCTCGTGCACAAATCAGAGCAAAACCACATAAAGCACAACGCGGAAGCAATAAAATAGTGGCAAATTTTTTGCTTTGGGCCTGACGGTTTAAAACATATAATTTAAAATACAACCATACTTAAAATATCCCAGCTTACAAACACTCAGTACAAGAGTACAGCATTTAAACAAATACAAGTACTACAGCATACAACTGAATCCCACAAGCACGGGGCATTTCCCGGCAGACAGTACTAGTACATATATGCTATACGCTAACTGGGACACTCTATCCACCTCCTGGGGCACCTCCAGCTGGGTCAAAGCCACGACCAGCAGAGAAACCTGGGAAACCTGAAGACACATACAGGCAACAATACACAAGCCCCAGAGGGACATCGAGGTCAAACCCCAGTACGGAGAGCGATATAAACAGCATAAGGAAAGCAACAGATAAATACGCAAATGCTATGCAAGGGATCAAGGCTACAACCGAAAGCAGGGAGCCAAAGGATTGCAACAAAAACTCAACAGAAAGATCTGATCAAAGGGAAAACAGACAGTGGCCACGGGGTATACTGAGCACATGGGTGTTGGGGAACCACGGCGGATCCGGATCACGCCTCCGGCGAGGCAGCGGAAGAAAAAAAAATGGTCCGGGAGACGATCAATACAATTCAATAAAAAACATGCTAGCTATGACCATTCATATCCAGTCCGTGCACCGGCGGCGGCGGCGGCGTGCACCGGCGGCGGCGTGAGGTTGAAGAAGAAAGGGGGCGGCGCCTTTTGCTAGGTTTTGGGTTGTAGTTTGTGTCAAAGTGTTTTTTTTGATTTAGTTCTAAGTCTACATTAAGTAGACTTAATGATGGACTTGGACCGGCCCAACGGGCCCGGGTCCAACGGATGAACATTCAGTTCATCCCCATCACTGTGACTTCATCATAACTCCGATCACCGATCAGATCGGACCAATCGACTCAGTTTCCAAAACTGAATACCATGATCTGAAAAACCATTTTTCAAAACTCCAGTGCAAAATGACCGTTTTGCCCCTCAACAGCGGAAATCACGATTTGACCCCTGTTGACTTTTAAGAAGTCGTACTCCCCAAAATCTTCTTCCTATGCTCAACACATTGAGCTTAGTATCCGTACGGGAATCTCGAGTCCAGTACTTGTGTGACCCTCAATGGTTCAGGGATACAGCTAGCCGTGGGCCCACAACCATTGTGGCTCCGGAATCACAATTCCGGACTTGCCCAACGGATCATGGTAAGAGCGTCTAGCAACATCGCCCCATGATCCCCTAGGTATCACTGATAGTGCCTGCAAGAACCAGTTGGTCGTGGTTAGCGTACAGTATGGTCCTTTCAATCCATATATCCCGATCAGATCAACGAC
>KQ991171.1:0-19375 GCA_001598015.1 Dorcoceras hygrometricum | reverse complement strand
CAAAATGACTGTTTTGCCCCTCAACAGCGGGAAACCCCGGTTTGACCCCTGTTGACTTTTAGGAAGTCGCACTCCCCAAAATTCTCTTCCTATGCTCAACACATTGAGCTCAGTATCCGTGCAGGAATCTCGAGTCCAGTACTTGTGTGACCCTCAATGGTTCAGGGATACAGCTAGCCGTGGGCCCACAACCATTGTGGCTCCGGAATCACAATTCCGGACTTGCCCAACGGATCATGGTAAAAGTGTCTAGCAACATCACCCCATGATCCCCTAGGTATCACTGATAGTGCCTGTAAGAACCAGTTGGTCGTGGTTAGAGGCTACAGTACGGTCCTTTCAATCCATATATCCCGATCAGATCAACGACCATTGGTAAATCGAGAGTCGCTATAGATCCGATAGCTATGCATACATCTTGGAGATCGAATAGTGACATCGCGAGTGTAACTAGGTAAACACATTTACCTAAAACACTTCTAGTACTCTGGCCAGAGATTTATACACTATTATCCCCTCAGATAGCATAGGATATCCACGCATGTCTGCGAGCGGTGAATCCTTGACAACGATGCATCGACTCCTACATGCATCGGGGTCTCACCCAATCTCGCCGCCTGATGACCCCAAGTGAGTCGGCAAACGAGTCAAAGTGAGACGCCTATCATGTAGAGTCTCAATGATGTTTCGAGTCGTGAGGACTAATCAGTACAACCAAGACCTCGGACTTATCCACTCGACAAATGGTAACCACTTGGAAAGTCCGAACGAGGGTAGTTCGATAGATCACCAGGTCACTATCTATCTGCATGCTCAGAACACCACAATGTTCCCTACCAATGAAACATGGTACTTCGCATCGCAGATACTAGTCTCGAGCTCGGGCGGCCTTATCCTCATTTCGATGGCCCAATCGACTAGGAACATGTTCAGAATACACGGTGACTATTAGATGTGTTTCATGATAGCCGTCATACCCACTATCACATCTAACATACACTATAGTGCATTCTAGGTCTTTACTCAACACAATTGTTAATCATCATACAACACAATGAAAGTAAAGAATGCCATATAAATAAATGCGAATATCATATATAAAGATTGTTTCATACAAGAGTCTATAAACCCACACGCCACAAGTTGGCTAGTTGGGCATCTACTCTAACAATGGGAGCTACCCACTCATCTCCAGTACACCGTACCAGATGCTATACAAACAGCTCCACCTGCTGTTTCCCACTCATGAGATGTTGGAGCTACCCACTCTTGTATACGGGAACTACCCGCTCGTCCTCAAACACAGCATCCCGGTACTCTCAAATCAACAGAACAGGAACAGCTAGCAAAACAGAGCTCAACAAGATAATGCGTGTATGCAAATGCAACAGCTGATATCATAACAAGACACAAATGATAACAGCACAGAGCACACACAGCCAAGCATATAATCCATGCTCAATCCTAAGTTGTAATCAAGCTCACATTCGTACCTCAAACCCCTGTGCAACAATTACTACAAACAAGGTCCGAGCAACGCAGATCCACCACCTGCTATGCCAACACAAGCAACTACTCAAAGACCGAAGCACAAAAAACAGCAGCTGGGAGTTACAAACTCCACCAACGCTAATCCTACCTCTCTAACTCAACAGAAAGCTCTAAAAAAAGCTCAAAGGCAGGAACTTTACTTACCCCAACAATCTAGGAGCGAAATCCGACGCTTATGCTAACAGACTACACAAGGGAGATGTCTTCGCACACCTCACCAGCTTCAAGCAAACGTTCGAAAACAATATCCAAACGAAGCGTCTCAGCAAGAGGAGTCCAACGCTACCACTCTTACTTCAATCGGAGCTGTCTATCGTCGGCAATCGAAGAAGATAAGGTTCGGTGAATAGTAGCTAGGGTATCGCGACAGAACATGCTATCGGGAAATATTCTAAGTGTCGGGAACAATAATAGATAACAATGCCAAGCTCCCTATTAAATCTCACTGCTGACAGAAACTGGGAACAGCTCCACCGACAACTTAAGCTATCACAACTGATATTCCCGCTCGCAAACAGATCTTGCAACAGATCTCACTCTACGCCAAAACAGCGATCACTTAACCCAAACGATGTCACAGAGAACTACTGTCGCAACTGGACACGTCACCCGCTACTCACTGCTGAACAACTAACCAACATCTGTTCGCAACACAACAACAGATCTCTCACACAGCTGAAGCTAACACAACTCACAGCTGAGTCTTCTTCGTTAATCCAAAACGCTGTCGTGCCAACTAATCCAAACGACGACGCTTAGCTACTCACTACTGAAACACGCTAGTGCGCTCTCTACTGCTCAGCGACAACTGATATTGCTACGACTGCTGAATACAACCACTCAGAAACCAACTGTGATGTCACTACTGCTGAACGCTAACATTCAGCGATGATCTCACACAGCTGAAGCTAACACAACTCACAGCTGAGTCTTCTTCGTTAATCCAAAACGCTGTCGTGCCAACTAATCCAAACGACGACGCTTAGCTACTCACTACTGAAACACGCTAGTGCGCTCTCTACTGCTCAGCGACAACTGATATTGCTACGACTGCTGAATACAACCACTCAGAAACAACTGTGATGTCACTACTGCTGAACGCTAACATTCAGCGATGACCCAGCACTCGCTACTGAACAGATTCCGCGCCTAACTCTAATTCTCCAGAACTGTTCTATGGACTAAAAAAACCCGATAGCTTCTCCAAGCTCATCAACACAAAGCTGATCTCAATAAAACCCAATTAATTAACGCAATCAATCTTATCAGCTTTTGGGTCTCACAGTTGAGACGAGTAGGTAGCTCTCATATACTCACACACCCAGTGGCCATTGTTGTTCAGTTGATCTGATTCGTTTGTTGAGCAGCTATTGAGATCCTTTGGCTCCCTGCTTTCGGTTGTAGCCTTATTCTCATGCATAGCATTTGCATATTACTTGTTGCTTTCCATTAGCTGTTTTATGTTGCTCCCTGTACTGGGCCCCGTGTCCCTCTGGGGCTGGTGTTGTTTGCCTGTGTGTGTTTTCAGGTTATCATGGTTACTCAGCTGGTCGTGGAGTTGACCCAGCTGGAAGTGCCCCAGGAGGTGGTTAGAGTGTCCCAGTTAGCGTATAGCATATATGTATCAGTACTGTTAGCCGGGGGATGCCCTGTGCTTCATTGTATTCAGTTGTAGTGTTGTGGTTTGGTGCTCGATGCATGATGTACTGTTGTACTGTGGCTTTTAGCCTTGTGTATTTTGCAAACTGGGATATTTTGAGTATTGCAGTATTTTAAATTATGTTTTTATCAGTCAGGACAAAAACGAAAATTTTAACCACTATTTTTATTGCTTTCGCTATTGATTATTGCGTGGTTTCACTCTGATTGAGCACGAGTCCTGACAGCCCCCTTCCCCCTTGGTGGCCGAATTCCATCGAAAATTTGGTGTAGCTTCAAGGTTTGATCGTTCCATCTCTAGCCCTCCGTCGCGATATCGCGTAGCACTCATAAATTGTTCAAAAAGGCATGTTCTCTCTCTCATTTTCTCACCATTTAAACTCAATTGTATTGTTTTTAATTAATGATTGCATGAATTGTATGCGTTTTGATTAGATCCATGGTTAAGGTTTGAGATTCATGCATGTATCATGTTTTTTCTCAACATGTGTTTGATTCATTCTTCGTGTGCTTCGGTCATGGGCGGTTCATGGGGCTTGAGTTCGGTTCATAGTTGTCCAAGGATTGTATAGTGGTGGTCCATAGATGAGAGAAAGGTGGCTCGACACCTTGGTCGAGCCAAGAGCTTCGCACGATCGCACGCGTCGAGCCGCGCTCGACGCCACCTTCATGCGGTTCGACCGCACATGTGCAGCCACGGCCTGGTGCGTGGCTTGGGCTAGGAGATCCGGCCGGACCTGGGGGTGGTCCTTCCGATGGGGCTCCGGCCATGGGCGGCCGGAGCAAGGCGGCCGAAGGGCTGGAAGTGTTGGGTGTAGGGGCGTGTGGTGTTAGGGTTTGTGAGGTGTGTTGGCTGGTTCGGCTGGATCGGTTTGGTGGGTTCGGTCGGACCGGGTCGATCAGTCAAGGGTCGAGTCAAATATTTTAAGTCTGATCCGAGTTATTTTATTTTTGGACCGGGTATTCTATTTTAAAGTTTTAAGTCCAATCTTAAGAATATTAGGTCAAATATTTTAAGTCAAATTTAAAGTCAAACTTTTAATTATTTGATGGGCCTAATATTTGTATTACATTTTAAAGCCAAATTTTTAGTTAAAGGGATTTTTATTCTGTCAAAATTCAATACCTGAGTTTAAATTGAAGGACCGAGTGTTTTATTGATTTTGAAATCAAATCTTGATTTTATGGGCCATGTCAGGTTTTATGTTAAGTTTCAAGTTCAGTTGTAGGTCCAGGCTTTTGGACTTAGAGTTAGTGGGTCAGTCTCTTGAACCAGTCCTTAACCGAGGGATGAAGAAAAAATGTAGAAGCCCGTGAATATATATTTAATTATATATGTAGTATTTTACGTATACGAATACGATAATGTTTAAAGGAAATAATTAAATATATATTGACGGGCTAATCCTTTTAAAATTGCATGTTTTATGAAGTACACGCATCATGAAAGTTTTATAAATGTTAAAGGCATGTAAGAAAAGAAAATAATTTGAGGGATTGAAGTGATTTGTGGCAAAGTGGACGATGAGCCGATCTGGGATGCCGGGCCCAATGAAGTTAATATTATAATGATAGACGATGAGCGGATCCAGGATACCAAGCCCGATGAACTCTGTAATGTTATAATGGATCCCGAGGTAAGGTCGGGTGAACCTCACCGCCACGTACGTTGGTTTATTATGATTTATCAATCGTTAATGTAACGGCCCACACATCATGGATACGACTCACATGTTTTTATGCTATGACATGCCTTATTACGTATTGTTATACGATTATGTAATGTTACGACTGATTTATGAACCACGTTTTATGATCATACATTCATACATGTTTTAAAGTTATTTTACGATACGTATGTGCTTGCATGTGGTTTTATTATACGCACTTTTTTATTATCAGATAGAGTATGCTGGGCATTTAGGCTCACTAGATTTAAATGGTGCAGATGAGCCTGCAGATGATTACATTCCTACTGGCGGTGAGGACCTCTAAGCTCCGCTGCAGCTGCTACCCCGTGACCACTCAGTTGTCTTTATCTTATTTTATGAGACATGTTCAATTTTCCGCATTTTATTTACTCTGGTTTTAAGACAAAATGAATGATTTAATGCTTCGAGATATTTATTTATTTATGTTTTTAAAATGATGTTGAGGAAGGTTTTCAATGGACTAACTATGTTTTCTTTTATGAATATTTATTCCGCACTTTATTTCAAAAAAAATATTCTAGAGTACGGTTCGTCTCAGTTGGTATCAGATCGGTGGTTCTGGTGGGGTACTAGCCTACTGCGTAGAGCTCGGAAGTTGCACTGCCAGTCTGTAAGTTTTACGATTCATATTTATTTTTGCATGATGCATGTTCTATTTTCATCATTAATTTTACCTTAAGAGTTTAAGAGTTAGATGTTTAGTCATGCACTTAGATTTACGTGAAAAGGGTTTTGTGTGCCAGTATGCCTCCCAGACGTGACAGGAGCCATCAAGATGATGATGCACCTCCTTCTCCCCCACCTCCACAGATGACGCCATATGAGAGGGCTAGTGTGGATATGCTAGCCGGGATTACCAGGATGCTGGAGACACAGACAGAGCGACCAGGGAAGCCTCACGAGGAGGACGTGGCTGAGAGGTTCCGCAAGCAGGGACCTAAGGAGTTTGCTGGTACTACCGATCCACTCGTTGCTGAGGAGTGGATCCGTTCTCTGGAGATCATCTTCTCCTATATGCGTCTCCAGGATGCCGACAGGGTGCGTTGTGCCATCTTCATGATGAAGGGCGATGCAGCTCTTTGGTGGAAGAGTGCAGTAGTCGGTTTGGTTTTGGAGAGCTTGACCTGGGAGAGGTTCAAGGTTGTTTTCTTTGAGAAG
Source organism: Dorcoceras hygrometricum (assembly GCA_001598015.1). Lineage (NCBI taxonomy): Eukaryota > Viridiplantae > Streptophyta > Magnoliopsida > Lamiales > Gesneriaceae > Dorcoceras > Dorcoceras hygrometricum. Next base: position 13,295 of record KQ991171.1, on the reverse strand, counting down.
TATTTCACTGCAGACGCCAGGAGCCAGCTGATTATGGAGTTTATGAGTCTCCTCCAACGAGACAAGTCTATGGCCAAGTATGTATGGCAATTCGAGCGGGGGTGTCACTTTGTGCCCTCGATCGTGTGGTGGAGAGTGAGAAGCTGAGGTAGTTTACCGATGGTTTGAGACCATACATCCACCACGATGTCAATATGGCGGCATGGCTACGTATATGGCTGCAGTGAACCGAGCTTACCGGTCTGAGAGGGGCCGCACGGACATGAGGGATGACTTCCAGAGGAAGCGACAGTTACAGCAGCCCGTCAGGGGACAGTCTTCGCAGCATCTGATGAAAATAAAGTTTCAGGGGCCGCCTAAGGGCCCAACTCCTCAGGGGCCACAGCAGCAGAGGCCGCAGGGCCAGCAGAGGCCAGAGCAACAAGGGGGCTAATGCCCCTAGACCTGGAGGGATACCGATGTGTCAGGTGTGCCATAAGCATCAGCCAGGACAGTGTATGGCGGGTTTGGGCAGGTGTTATCACTGCAAGGAGCCAGGGCATGTTTCTAAGGATTGCCCTAAGAGAAGACAGTCCAGTGGTCGTGTCTACGTGATGCAGACGGAGGCTGCAGATCCAGACACGACATTGGTCACAGGTATTCTGCTTTAGAATTTCAGAGCACTGCTAGGAGCTTTTATGCCTTAGGTCACTGGGTTGAATCTAAGTATAACTGTTAGATCTTCTAGGACTTGCCTTGAGAACTTAGACGGGTAGGACTAGCGAATCTAGTAATGTTTTAGGAATCCATACTATTTTGGGAACCTAGATTATTTGTAAACACGTTCCTGTGTAACGTTTCGATTTCAGGCGAGATCTGTGTTTTGGGTGTCACTACCCTTGCCTTGCTAGACTCAGGGGCGACTCACTCGTTCATCTCAAGTGCATTCATTCATAGGATGAGTATTACTCCGGAGAGCTTGGGTGTGGCTCTCGCAGTGATGATCCCATCAGGAGAGGAGATATAGATGGCCAGTGTTGTCCAGGGTTTGGTGATGATGTTCCAGGATCATGCAGTCAGGGCCAACTTGATCGTCTTGCCTATGTCGGGATTTGACCTCATACTAGGTATGATCTGGTTGGTGAAGTATGGAACGGTGATTGATTTCCATCGAAGGTCAGTGACGATCAGGTCGCTAGGGCAGGAGACTTTCCTCTTTGAAGTAGCGAGGAGACCACGGAAGCCCAGAATTATCTCTTTTCTGCAGGCCAAGAAGCTAGTTGAGCAGGCGTTCTTGGCCAGTGTTACCACCTCAAGGGATTCAGGAGGCCCTTCACTGTCTGATGTGGAGGTAGTCAGGGACTTTGCAGACGTTTTCCCTGATGACGTTGTGGGAGTTCCACCGGAGAGAGAGGTGGAGTTTTTGATTGAGCTGGTGCTAGGTACAATGCCTATCTCTAAGGCACCGTATCTATTGGCTCCTACCGAGATGAAGGAGCTGAAGGATCAGATTCAGGAGTTGCTCGACAAGGGATTCATTCGCCCAGTTTTTCTCCATTGGGCGCACCAGTACTGTTTGTTAAGAAGAAGGATGACAATATGAGGTTGTGCATCGACTACCGAGATTTGAACCAAGTTACAGTAAAGAACAAATACCCACTCCCGAGGATTGAGGATTTGTTTGATCAGTTTCAGGGAGTTTCATTTTTCTCCAAGATTGATCTGAGATCAGGGTACCATCAGTTGTGAGTCAGAGAGGAGGACGTGTCCAACACTGCATTTCGGACACCTTACAGCCACTACGAATTTTTGGTGATTCCGTTTGGACTGATGAATGCCCCAGTGATCTTCGCGGACTTGATGAACCGGGTTTTCAAGTAGTACTTAGACCAGTTCATCATCGTTTTTATTCGACAACATCTTGGTCTACTCGAGGAGATTATAGGAGCATATACAGCATTTGCAAACCGCACTGCAGACTTTGAGAGAGCACATATTGTATGTCAAGTTCAGAAAGTGCGAGTTTTGGCTTGATCAGGTGATGTTTTTGGGGCATATCGTTTCTAGAGATGGGATTTCAATCGACCCATCGAAGGTGGAGGCAGTTCAGAACTGGTGGATTCCAAAGAATGCAGCGGAGATTCGCAGTTTCTTGGGTTTAGCAGGATTCTACCGTAAGTTCATCAAGGGCTTCTCTTCGATTTCAGTGCCCTTGACAGCCCTGACCAAGAAGAATGCGAAGTATGTGTGGAGTCCCGAGTGCCAGAGGAGCTTCGATCCGTTGAAGGAGGCACTCACTTCAGCGCCAGTATTATCGATGCCAGTGGATCATGAGGATTTTGTGGTGTATAAAGATGCTTTCCTAAGAGGTTTAGGTGCAGTTCTGATGCAGGGTGGCAGAGTCATTGTGTATGCGTCGAGGCAGCTGAAGATTTATGAGCAGAATTATCCGACGCATGACCTGGAGCTAGCAGCAGTAGTGTTCCCACTGAAGATTTGGAGACACTACTTGTACGGTGAGAAGTGTCAGATTTTCACCGATCACAAGAGCCTCAAGTACTTCTTCACTCAGAAGGAGCTGAACATGAAGCAGCGCAGATGGCTGGAGTTGGTTAAGGATTATGATTGTGACATTAGCTACCATCCGGGTAAAGCTAATGTAGTAGCAGACGCTTTGAGCCGGAAGACTTCAGTGGTGGCATGCTTATCAGTGGAGAGGCCACTACAGGCTGAGATATAGAGATTTGGATTGGAGTTCTATTCGGGGGGCTGTGCATCGATTTTAGCAGCACTCACAGTTCAGCCGACTCTTCGAGATTGGATTAGAGACGGGCAGGCCACTGACCAGCAGTTACAGCAGTGGAGACAGAGAGATGAGGCCAGAGGCCAAAATCTATATACAGCTGAGGAGGGGATCACACGTTTCAGAGGTCGCATGTGGGTGCCGAATACTGGGCAGTTGAGAGCTAAGATTTTATCAGAGGCCCGTCCATCGACGTACTACATTCACCCAGGGAGTACAAAGATGTACAGAGATTTGCAGACTCTCTATTGGTGACCGGGGATGAAGAAGGACATTGGACAATTCGTATCTGAGTGCTTGACCTGCCAGCAGGTTAAGGCAGAGCATCAGCGACCAGCAGGGTTGTTACAGCCCCTCCCTATCACTGAGTGAAAATGGGAGAACATCACGATGGATTTTGTGGTCGGATTACCCAGGAGTCCCAGAGGCTACACGGCGATTTGGGTGATTGTGGATCGACTCACCAAATCCGCACATTTCCTACCGGTGAAGACCACTTTCACCTTGGCGCAGTATGCAGAGCTTTACATTAGAGAGATTGTCAGGCTGCATGGCATACCAGTCTCTATTGTGTCAAATAGGGACACCAGGTTTACATCGGCCTTTTGGAGGAGCTTACACGCCTCTTTGGGGACTGGGTTGTCGTTCATTACGGCTTTTCATCCTCAGACAGATGGCCAGTCGGAGAGAGTCATTCAGATTCTGGAGGATTTGCTGAGAGCTTGCGTGATAGATTTTCAGGGAACGTGAGATTCTAGATTGCCCTTGGTAGAGTTCACGTACAATAATAGCTTTCGACCATCGATTAGGATGGCTCCATAGGAGCTCTGTAAGGGAGAAGGTGTAGGTCTCCCGTGAACTGGGGCGAGATTGGCGAGAGAGTATTGACTGGGCTAGAGCTAGTACAGCATTTAGCAGACATTGTGACCAGGATACGAGATCGGATGAGGACAGCACAGAGTCGTCAGAGTAGTTATGCTGATCGTAGACGATGAGACCTGGAGTTGGCTGTGGGAGACCACGTATTCACGAGGATATCGCCCATGAAGGGCGTGATGTGTTTTGGCCGAAGAGGCAAGCTCAGTCCAAGATTCATTGGGCCATTTGAGGTATTGGAGAGGGTTGGTACGTTAGCGTATCAGGTAGCACTACCACCCAGTCTGTCGGCGGTGCATAACATGTTTCATATTTCGATGCTGTGGAAGTACGTCCCGAATCCGTCGCATGTGTTGGATTTTGAGCCGCTTCAGTTAGCGCCAGATCTATCATTTGAGGAGTTTCCAGTTCAGATCTTGGCTCGAGAGGAGCGCACACTTAGAGCGTGGAGTATTCCGATGGTCAAGGTCCGATGGCAGAATCACTCAGAGGATGAGGCTACCTGGGAGACTGAGGCTGATATGCGGACGTGCTATCCAGAGCTTTTAGGTACGTAGTCTAATTTCTAGGATGAAATTTCTATAACGGGTGAGAGTTGTAACGCCCAGAAATCCTGATTACGTGAGTATGAGTGCATGACTAGGGGGAAAATGATTTTTAGAAAATTATATGTCATTTTATGTGATTAAATGATAGTTTTAATGTTTCATGATGTGCATAACATGTTTTTAGCATGATTTCGAACGCGTGGACGAGACTAGGGACGACCGAGATGAATATTATTTGAAATTTTAAACATTCATATTTTTAAGAGCAAAAATTTATTATTTTAAACAGCCTTTACGAAAAAATGATATTTTTATAATTATTAGTCTGAGGGAACCCATTTTTCACCTGTACTGGCTATTTTAATAGACTCTACTACATTCTAAAAATTTAGGGGTTTTATATTAAGAAAATTAAGAGTTTAAAGGTTGAATTTTGAGTTTTATTTATCATTTTTTATTAGTAAGGAGTTAGTATAGGAAAACTATGTATTTTCCTAATTTTTCTGGTATTTTAATCAAGAAATTAAAGATCTCGGTTAAAGATATCCTCTTGTTGTTCCAAAGGTTGGATTTTGATCCCTCAATTTGATCTCTGTAACCTGTTCTTTCCCTCCACTCTTTGTTTAAGATTTTGTTTGGGTGTTTAGAATCCATCTCAATGGTGTCTTTATCTTTCCGTTGAAAACATTGTGACTCACTGAGAGGGATTGATTTTGTAATGGACAAAGCGGACTGCTTCAACTGTGATGTAGCCAAATTATCTCAGCCGACGAGCAAACACCATCACGTCGAGGAGCTCGGGAACGTCGGGCGACAGGGGACTGGATTGTGCTTCTCCTGGATGTCTACAACCACAAATAACTGGTCAGAGGATGCCGGAAGTGTGTCCGACGAAGCCCCTCCGCTACTTAAGTTAGGCAGAGTGCGAGAGCAAAAGCGAGAGAAAATATATGCTAAGTGCAAAAGTGCAAGAATGAGTGTGTGTATAATGAGGGATCAAACCTGGTATTTATAGAGGGGCTAGGCGGTGGAAAGGAGAATATCTTGGCGAATATTCTCCGTGATCCTCGGGATCCTCTCACTAAATAGGGAAAGGTGTATCGACCCAGGATTCTTTAAATAAGGAAAGGCGTATCCCTGCGGGATTCTTCTACACAAGGAAAGACGTATCCAGGGTGGACTCTTCATCAAGTCGAGACAGGGTCCTCGGGAGATATTCCCGAACTAAGAAGGGGTCCTCGGTCCATCTCCCGATCTCTTCATACGAAATCCTCGGGTGACTCCTGATCTTGGTGACGCATATCGGGACTTTAGGTGAGCTGCTCGGTCCTCAGGTCCTGAGGTGGTCATGGGGAGCATCAGGAGTATCCCCCACCGCGAGTCCTAGACGAAGAATTGAAGTATAGGAGTATGTATGGTTGAGGTCGGGACCCGAGGTGACATCCGTAATTCTGAAGGAAATCATGATCCTCGTGATGTTGTACTGCGATCGTCGATAAGGAGACACGTGGATGACTGGATTGAGGTCGGGTTGTGTTTTCAGGAGAAAACCATAATCCGCGTGACGCTGCATCGTAGCCGTTGATAAGATTTCAGCAAACGGTTGAGATCGAGGGGGCCTGATGCCCGACATGACGGTTGAAGTTCCCTAGGTGATCTAGGCCGTTGATGAGCGTGAGATCGGTCGGTCATGATCGTCTTCAGGTTCCTATAAATATTTCGACATGCATGCTTCATTTCTCACTTTCGTTTTTTGCTGTACCGTTACTCTGCAGAAATTCTCTCTCGCTCCCGAGCTCCGTTGTTGTTTTCCCGTTCTCCTTCTTTCACTTAATCTCCTAAGTTCTTCCTCCAAAGATGTCATCTCCCAGTGATAGTATAGTGAGTAGCACAGCCGCGTCAGTAGATAGTGTCCCCCCCAGCCCAGAAACTAAAGAACATTAGCTCCCCGACCAGGCAAGCTGGGGTCTTTGAAACCCCCTTGATACGAGGAGAAATCTTCAAATCTGAGGTCTTCGGACATCTCCTTTATCAAGGAGAAGGGGGAAATGTTCGACAAATTTGTGGTCATCCTTCCTGGCCCCGACGAGAGGGCTCACCGTCCTCCTCGGGGCTTCCATACTTTCTAAATTAACCAGCTGGAGATGAGTCTCTGGTTTTCTCTTCCTAGATTTATCGCCGCCCTCTACCAGCATATTAAGATAAGCCCGAGCCAACTAGCCCCCAACTCATACAGTTTTCTCCTGGCTCTGGCTACTCTTCTTAGATACCACAACCTCGCCCTTATTCCTTACGTCCTTATGCAGCTTGTCCAAATCAAGAGGTTAGGTCCCGAGAAGTTCTACCTGTCCCATAAGGAGGACCATGCCTTCATCAAGGGGAGCCCGAGCTCCCACAAGGGATGGATGAGCCGGTTCTTCTTCGTGAAACGGGTCGGGAAGAAACGAAACCCGTGGAAATGTGACATGTCCTGGAGGGATAACATGTACACCTTTACCCCCCGAACCCCCAACCGCTCCCCGAACTTGGACTCCTTCCTCGATGTTATGCGCGACAAGAGCTATAATTCTCCCGAGCTTATCCAGGAAGATCTTCTATACTTCTTCGGGTTTAGCATGAGGGGGGTCGAGCTGGTCGGGGACATCGTTACAGCCGTGTCTTGCCTTAGCCGTGTCATGATATATGCGCCTGAGCTCATGCTTTTCCCTAACCAACATTTACTTTGTTCCTTCTTTTGCAGACGAGCGAATGGGCAAGTCGGAGATGCTGATGCTGATGGAGGAGGAGGCCAAGGCAGGCTCCAAAGGGTTTGCCGCGCCCTCAAAAAAAACAACGAAGAAGAGGAGGGCCTCCACCCCCACGGAGAAGGAGGCCCTACGCGAAAAGAGGAAGAAGAAGAAGGAGGAGTTCCCGGCCTCCGAGGCCCGAGGCGCTCCCACCTCGGAGACGCGTCGGGAGGCATCTTCCCTCCAAGAGCCAGAAGAGCGTCTTGACCCAACGCCGGTCATCAATATCCCTGAGGTCTCTCTCGAGAAGGAGGGGCCGATGGAGCGAGCGGGTCCGGGGCGAGTTCCTCCTCTTAAATTCTGAGGATTCGTTGGTAGTGTCCCCATCGGGGGTTGTGGCCATGAACCTTCTCTGCCACATTGCCCCCAACCGGGACATCGATCGACTGGTGGGCGCCAGCACTGCGGAGGCTGTTGGCTTGTTTTCATCCAATATTGCCACGGTACACCCTTGATCTCCCTGGGTTTTTGCTTCTTTTTTATGTTAGCGTTTTGACCCTTAACTGTTATGAAGGTGATAAAACGCCTCACCCGAGCACAAAGGGAGGCGAGCAATCTCCGACGTAGTTTTGATGATGCCGCCGAGCATTATTCTGAGCTCGAGAAGCGTCTGGCCGAGATGGAGGCTGCTCGGGCGAGGAGATGAGGGCTGCCGAGATGCACAAGGCTGCGTTGCAGACTCGGGGGCTGGGCTGGAGGCCGAGAGAGCGGCCCTACTGTCTGAGAAGAAGGCCCTCGAGGGCGAGAAGGCGGCGATGAAGGCTGAGCTGGACAAGACCAAGGCCCGAGCTGCTGAGGAGGCCGAGCGTATGAAAGGCAAGGTTGCCAATGCCTGGGCTCTCGGGAAGGAGGAGTTCCTTCAGTCCTCGGAGTTCGAATGCCTGTGCGCGAAGAAGTCTGTGGCTTACTTCAAATTGGGATTCAAGGGCACCGTGGCTCAGTTTCGAGCCAATGGCTACCCCGAGGAGGAGCACCCGGCACCCTTCCTTGATGCAAAGAAGGCCCTGCGGGACATGCCCAAGAATGAAGAAGAAGCGGCCGAGGAGGAGGAGGAAGAGGAAGAGGCCGACGCCACCTCTCCGAGCTCCCCTATGCCTTAGTTGTACTTGGCTTTCCTTTTGCCTTGTAAACACTTTCACTTTAATGAAATTACATTTTGTCTCACTTCTTTTCTCCCGAGCTCTTAATTTGCTACGCCAATACTTAAGCACGAATCGGGGTAACCCGACCATTCCATCGCGTATAATATGAGCCATCCATGAGTCGAAATAATTATACATAATCGAACGATGTAGCCCGAGCCCTCCTTCGTGAACGGAGGCGGCTAAGTGTAAGTATCTACTAAGTCGTAATTGTCAAGGGCGAAGCCCGTGCAGGGATGATGTTTGTCCCTTCCAAACTACTATACTGTAGGTTTGTTGCCTGAGCGGGTCGCGTCTTTCATGCTCGGTGAGTGTTATCACCCGAGGAGATGCCAGTGTGGAACTGGGCTTAGATGCCGAGCAGGTCTGGCTTATGTGTTTACGTAGAAGAACTACGTGAAGTGATGGCCAGTGCGGAACTGGGCTTAAGTGCTCAAGTGGGGTTGCCACCCGAGGAGGTGCCAGTGCGGAACTGGGCTTAGGTGCCGAGTTGGTCGGGCTTATGTGTTTGCGTAGAAGAGCTATGCGAAGTGATCGCCAGTGCGGAACTGGGCTTAAGTTCTCAAGTGGGGTTGCCACCCGAGGAGGTGCCAGTGTGGAGCTGGGCTTAGGTTCCGAGCTGGTCGTGCTTATGTGTTTGCGTAGAAGAGCTACGCGAAGTGATGGCCAGTGTGGAACTGGGCTTAAGTGCTCAAGTGGGGTTGCCACCCGAGGTGTTTGATAATACAGACCATGAGTTGAGAGAAAAATAACTTTTATTCCATAAAGTAGCTTTTACAAACGGTAGCTGAGCAAGATGCATTACAAATAATAAAGAGAAGAACCTAAGCATAATACTTCCGGAGATGAATAACATTCCACGGCCGACGTCCTCTCTTCCCTTGGGCATCCTCCAAATAATAAGCAGCGCTTCCCGCTTTCCCGACCACTTTGTATGGCCCTTCGTACTTGGGATCCAACTTTCCTCTATCTCCCTGATACTGTATCTTCTCCAGACAAGGTCGCCTAAGTTCATACTTCTGAGGCCTAACTCTCTTGTTATAAGCCTGCTCCATTCTCCTCTGGTAGGCTGATAAGCGCATGGCTGCCCGAGCTCTTCTCTCCTCGAGATGATCCAGCTCGAGGACCCTTATCTCTCCATTGTCCTCTGCATACTCCATGACCCGAAGACTATCCTGACCAATATCTGCTGGCAGAAGTGCCTCTATACCATATACCATGCAATAGGGCGTTTCGCCAGTAGCTGCTCGGGCGATCGTCCGATAAGCCCACAGGACGCTTGGTAGTGCATCCGCCCATCTCCCTGTGGCTGAGTCCAACCGTGCTTTGAGGGCTTGCACAATGGTTCGGTTAGTAACTTCTACTTGTCCATTGCTCTGAGGGTAGGGTACCAAGGTGAAGACCTATTCAATCTTCCACTCCTGACACCAGGCCCGAACTTTCGCTCCGCAGAACTGCCTCCCATTGTCCGAGATAAGTCTCCAAGGTACTACAAAATGATAGACGATGTTCTTCCATAGAAACTTAAACACCTCGGCCTCGGATATCCTTGCTAATGGTTCTGCCTCCACCCACTTAGAAAAATAATCCACAGCAACCAATAAGAATTTCCTTTGGCCTCCAGCAGGTGGGAAAGGTCCCACGATATCCATGCCCCATTGGTCAAAAGGGCATGAGGAGATTATAGTCCTCAAGAGCTTGGCCGGCTGCTTCTATAAATTAGCATGTTTCTGGCAGCCTCGACAAGATCGGACGAGAGTAATAGCATCCTGTTGCATAGTAGGCCAGAAGAAACCAGCGAGTAGAGCCTTTCGAGCCAAGGCCACTGCCCCGAGGTGGTTTCCACAACATCCTTCATGAATTTCCTTTAGCACATACTTGGCCTCGTCGGGACCCAAAACTTTAGTAGCGGCCGCGAGAAAGACCTTTTGTATAGTTGATCATCCAATATAGCAAAACGCAGTGCTCTGCGCTTGATCTCCCGAGCACGTCGTGGGTCGTGGGGTACAACCCTTCGTAGAATATACTCCAAAATATCATGTCGCCTGTCCGAAGTGGGTACTCCCCCAGGATTCTGCCCGACCTGGTATACTTGCGACAATATTTCCTTCCCCTGTATCTCCTTCCCCGAGGACGGAGCGAGAGAGCTGGACATCGTTGCTAGTTTATCTGCCTTCTCATTACTTTCCCGAGGTATATGCTCTAGAATAACCTCGGAAAAGGTCTCCGATAACTTGTTCAGTGCCTCCGCATACTTCACCATTTTATCATTTTTGATATCAAACTTCCCCGTGCTCTGTTGAATCACCAACTGGGAATCAGAGTAGAGTAGCACCCGAGCTATCCCCATGTTTTTAGCTGCTCGGAGCCCGATGAGCAAGGCCTTGTATTCCGCTTCATTATTAGAGGCTTTGAAGTCCAGAGTTATTGTCAAACTTGTTTCTTCCCCCCAGGGGGACACCATAACTACCCCGACGCCGCTCCCCGACGAGCAAGAAGATCCATCCACATAAATTTTCCATCTTTCCTCTTGCTCGAGGTGTACTGTTTCTGCCAAGAAATCTGCCAATGCCTACGCCTTGATCGCTGCCCGAGGTCTGAACTGTATATCATACTCGCTTAGCTCGATAACCCACTTGACAAGTCTTCCAGAAGCGTCGGGGTGAGAAACAATTTACCCCAATGTGCTATTAGTGAGGACAGTGATCGGGTGAGACAAGAAATAAGGCCTGAGGCGTCGAGCGGTAATAACCAAAGCCAGAGCCAACTTCTCTTGTGTAGTATAATTCAGCTCGACCCCCTTCAGAGCATGACTCACAAAGTACACGGGCTGATGCATCTGTCCTTATTCCCTAACAAGAACTGAACTAGCTGCTTGAGGGGTAACGGCCAGATAGACAAACAATGGCTCCCCGAGCTCTGGCTTGTTTAGAACGGGCAACCCCTTCAGATATTCCTTAAACTCTTGAAAAGCCTTCTCACTATTCTCATTCCACTCAAACTTCTTGGCTTTGTGGAGTATTTTGAAGAAAGGGAGACTTCGGTCAGTCGACCTCGAGATGAACCGGGAGAGAGCAGCAATCCTCCCTGTCAACCTCTGTACCTCTTGAATATTCCGAGGTGGTCACATGGAAGCAAGAGCTTGCACCTTCTCTGTATTAGCTTCGATTCCCCGACGAGTCGCCATGTAGCCCAAGAACTTCCCTGTCCGAGCTCCGAATAGGCACTTGCCGGGGTTTAGCTTGATTTGATAATCCCGCAGAGTGCGGAAGGTCTCCTCCACATCAGATATAAAACTCTTCTCCTCCCGAGACTTTATTAATATATCGTCAACATACACCTCGACGTTTCCCCCGATCTGATCATTGAAAACCTTATCCATCAATCTCTGATAAGTGGCCCCTGCATTCTTGAGCCCGAAGGGCATAACAACATAACAAAAAGTTCCATCGACAGTAATAAAACTGACCTTGTGTTGATCCTCCTCGGCCAGCGGTATCTGATGATATCCCTGATAGGCATCCAGAAAACTGAGCAGCTCGTGACCCGAGGTGGAATCAACGAGCTGATCAATCCGGGGAAGAGGATAACAGTCCTTGGGGCACGCCTTGTTCAAGTCTCGAAAGTCCATGCACATTCTCCATTTCCCTGTAGCTTTTGGTACCAGGACAACATTAGATAACCAAGTAGGAAAGTGTACCTCTCTGATGTGCTCGGCCTGCAAAAGGTCCCCGACCTGACTCCTTCACTGCATCCTTCTCGGGTCCGAAGTGTCTTCTTTTCTGTATAATTGATCGGGATCCCGAGGGGACATTCAACCTATGCTCCATTACTTCGCTCCTGACCCCCTTTAGATCGGACGGGGACCAGGAGAATACATCCTTATTCCTCTCCATGCATTGGATCAACTGTATCCGCACACCCTCTGGAAGAGTCTTTGCTATCTTTACAACTCCAGCTGGGGGATTGAGGACTACTTCTTCCTCCTCATCCTCAGTGGTCAACTGGAACTTATCCCCGACCACATTCACTCCTCTGTCCTCCCGAGCCCTTGGATAGTCTTGGGCCCGAGACTTAGCTACTTTCTGTTCCACTCTCACTTCTTCCACATAACATTTCCTCGCCATCTTCCGATCTCCTAGCACCTCCCCTACTTAATTCCCCACAGGAAACTTAATCTTCTGATGTAAGGCCGAGGACACCGTTAAGAATGTCGACATGGCTGGCCTTCCCAGGATAACGTTGTAGGAAGAGGGGGAATCCACCACAGTAAATTCCACCACTTTAGTCTTCCTGTGCTCACCCGATCCCAGCGAGAGAGGCAGCTGAACAACTCCCACTGGCTGTAGAGAATGACCCGTGAAACCATATAGAGGTGTATTCACGGGCTCCACACAATATTCCCCGAGGTCCATCTGATCCACCGCGCTTTTGAAGAACACATTGATCGAGCTCCCTGAGTCCACAAAGATGCGGGCCACTTCATAGTTTGCAATCATTGCCCGAATGACCAGAGCATCGTTGTGTGCTTCCACATCCATAGGTAGATCCTCGGGACCAAATGAGATGGTGGGCCTCGAGTGCCTTTTCTCCACCAACATAGTCTCCATCCGACGATATCGAGCCTTCCTCGCCTGATTAGAGTCCCATCAGTAGGTCCTCCCGATATCATGTTGAAACTCCCCGAGGTTGAGATGACCTCCTCTCACCCCGGGAAGGTTGTTGATCTTGTCCCCAAGGTGTTCTCTCCCAACCTGAGGCCCTATTATTGCTTCGCCCACTGTCTTCCCTCCGAGGCCTCTTCTCCCACCGACACGGCCTATCCTCCACTAACGCCGCTCGTAGGTCGGGATTACTCTGAATGATACGCTCCAACTCCTGATCCAAAAGGCGACACTCTGCAGTAGTGTGACCATAATCCCTGTGAAAATCACAAAACTTGTCTGACATGGGATTCCTCGGGGCCCCGTCACTTCCCCGAGGTCGCTGCACTACTTTCCGCTCATCACATATCTCTAGAGCTCGAACCTTGCTCACCTTCAAAGGTGTCCGAGCAATGAATTCTCCCAACAACAAAGGGGGTTCTGACCTAGATGGCCTCGACTGGGCCCTCTCTACCCAAACTTCCCGCCAGCCCAAGGTGGTAGTCTCTGCTCATTTC
>KQ991169.1:15210-32107 GCA_001598015.1 Dorcoceras hygrometricum | reverse complement strand
TATGGCACGTGTACCATATGCCTCGGCTATAGGTAGTATTATGTATGGCATGATCTCGACTAGACCGGACGTCGCATATGCTCTGAGTGTCACGAGCCGCTACCAGGCCAACCCCGGCCAATTGCATTGGAAGGCCGTGAAGGATATTCTTAAGTACTTACGAAGGACTAAGAATATGTTCATGGTCTACGGGGGTGGTGAACTGAAACTAGAAGGCTACACTGATTCTAGCTTCCAGTGTGACGTGGATGATTCGAAATCAACCTCTGGATTTGTATTCATGCTCAATGGTGGTGCTGTCTCTTGGAGGAGTTCCAAGCAAGACACCATCGCGGATTCAACCACTGAGGCTGAATACATTGCAGCATCAGCTGCTGCTAAGGAGGCCGTTTGGATAAGGAATTTCGTCCAAGAGTTGGGCGTCATTCCTAATGGAGTTGGTCCAGTCCCGGTGTACTGCGACAACACGGGTGCCGTTGCGCAAGCAAAGGAGCCTAGGTCTCACCAAAGATCCAAACACATACTGAGGAAATACCACATAATCCGGGATATTGTGGCTAGAGGCGACATAGCAGTTGAGAGAGTCGTCTCTGCGGACAACGTTGCTGATTCACTTACGAAGCCCTTGTCTGGACCGTTGTTTGAAAAACATCGCGAAACAATGGGACTGCGTCTGATGAGTAGTTGGCTTTAGGGCAAGTGGGAGATTGTTAGAGTAGATGCCCAACTAGCCAACTTGTGGCGTGTGGGTTTTATAGACTCTTGTACAAACAATCTTTATATATGATATTCGCATTTTCTTATATGGCATTCTTTACTTTCATTATATGTGTAATGATTTACAATTGTGTTGAGTAAAGACCTAGAATACACTAAAGCGTATGTTAGATGTGATAGCGGGTATGACGGCTATCATGAAACACATCTAGTAGTCGCTGTGTATTCTAAACGTGTTCCTAGTCGATTGGACCGTCAAAATGAGGATAAGGCCACCCGAGTTCGAGACTAGTATCTGCGATGCGAAGTACCATGTTTCATTGGTAGGGAACATTGTGATGTTCTGAGCATGCAGATAGATAGTGACCTGGTGATCTATCGAACTACCCTCCTTCGGACTTTCCAAGTGGTTACCATTTGTCGAGTGGATAAGTCCGAGGTCTTGGTTGTACTGATTAGTCCTCACGACTCGAAACGTCATTGAGACTCTACATGATAGGCGTCTCACTTTGACCCGTTTGCCGACTCACTTGGGGTCATAAGGCGTCGGGATTGGGTTAGACCCCGATGCATGTAGGAGTCGATGCATCGTTGTCGAGGATTCACCGCTCGTAGACATGCGTGGATATCCTATGCTATCTGAGGGGATAATAGTGTATAAATCTCTGGCCAGAATACTAGAAGTGTTTTAGGTAAATGTATTTACCTAGTTACACTCGCGATGTCACTATTCTGATCTCCAAGATGTATGCATAGCTATCGGATCTCTAGCGACTCTCGATTTACCAATGGTCGTTGATCTGATCGGGATATATGGATTGAAAGGACCGTACTGTACGCTAACCACGACCAACTGGTTCTTGCAGGTACTATCAGTGATACCTAGGGGATCATGGGGTGATGTTGCTAGACGCTTTACCATGATCCGTTGGGCAAGTCCGGAATTGTGATTCCGGAGCCGCAATGGTTGTGGGCCCACGGCTAGCTGTATCCCTGAACCATTGAGGGTCACACAAGTACTGGATTCGAGATTCCCGCACGGATACTCAGCTCAATGTGTTGAGCATACGAAGAGGATTTTGGGAGTGCGACTTCCTAAAAAAGTCAACAGAGGTCAAATCGTGATTTGCCGATATTGAGGGGCAAAACGGTCATTTTGCAATCTAGGGTTAGATGATCTGAAAAATTGTTTTTCACATCATAACATTCAGTTTTAAAAAACTGAGTCGATCGGTCCGATCTGATCGGCGATCGGAGTTACGATGAAGTCGCAGCGATTTATATCGTCATTTGGACCCGGGCCCGTTGGACCGGCCCAAGTCCAACTTTAAGTCTATATATGATTAGACTTAACTAATTGACTTCAAATCATTAATCATAACACAACATAACCCTAGACTCAAAATCCCTAAGCATCGCCGCCTCCCTCTCTTCTCCAAGCCGTGCGCCGCCGCCGCCCGCCGCCGATCGTCGCCGGAAACTTGTTCCGGCCAGTTCGACGTGGAGAATCCGATCGTGTTGATCTCGTCAGGACTTCTAGTGCAGTCTGACTAAGGAGTCTCGGATCTGGTCGTGGACCTATACAACCGTTGCAACTGATCTAATACAGATCCTACAAAAGATAAACAACATTATCCTAGACACGGATTACGTTGGCCCCTTGATAAACACAACCACCCAGCTGCTGGTTTCAAGTTTCACCTGCTGTTCGTCCATCAGTTTTCGCACCTGCACCATTTTAAAAGAGACACGGAAAACGTAGGCCTTGGATAAACACAACGCCACCCATCTGCTGGTTTCAAGTTTCACCTGCTGTTCGTCCATCAGTTTTCGCACCTGCACCATTTTAAAAGCTAGTGAGCCTAAAGGCTCAGCAAGTAAAATCTGGGTAATAACAATTCAAATATACAGGTGGACATCTATTCAATACATATGTTAAGGAACTCAATGAACAATATCATTTTCGTAAACAATTCAATAAACAGTTCAATGGCAGAAACAGGGGATGATAGCCCAGCTTCTCATCGTTAACAATTTAAATATCATTTTCAGTTGATCATGGCATATAAGTTCTATGTGGTCCAATTTGCACTTTGATCAAAATGACTCCTGATATCAGTTTTAGCATATAGCTCATATGAAAGGGCAGCCGACACTTGGACGACTACTCACCCTTCTACAATTGGATGACCGTAACTATCTATGCCATAATCTAAAATAGCTTTTGTTCCTTAACAATCCTTTCTTTAAACATTCCTTGAAATTTCTGTAAAACATCGGGTTCCATCATTTTAAACATTTGCTTCCCATTTTAAAACTTTACTGAGAATCGAATTCAACCTCTAGAAACTTATCGTTAAAATGGAACTGGTTGAAAGAAAACCAGTCGCAAAGGAATAGTACCAGTCGCAAGACTAATACCAGCTGAATGAACAGTACCAGTCGCAACGAATAGGAATCAGTCGCAAGACAAGAATCCAGTCGCGAGGTCTTTTAAACAAATGTAAAGTGAAACGATGTCGTTAGCACTTAAACCAGTCGCTACAACCAGTCGCTACAACCAATCGCTACAACCAGTCACTACAACCAGTCGCAAGATAAGAAAATGCTAACATACATAACCTGTCGCAACTAGAAAGATATGAATTAAATGCAACGATGTCGTAGCGTGTCAACCAGTCGCAGGAAAAATAGATATTGCAACTGTTGAATTAATAGGAATGCACCTGCTGGTGAACAGTGCATCTGCTGATTTTATGAAAACAACGCAACTGCTGAATTTTAACAAGAAAAGATGCACCTGCTGATGAACAGTGCAACTGCTGGAATTTACAAAAGACAATTGTAATATCAAAACAATAATTGCGCTACCAGTCGTCGCCTATTAAACCAGACTTTATACTGATTCAACTAGCAACTACTGATTACACAACCATTAAATCCCGATATTACAGCAGAAAGAAGAACATTCGTAATATCAAAACAACAACTATGCCATCAGCCGTTGTCTATCAAACCATACTTTACAATGATTCAACTAGTAACTACAGATTACACCGTTATCCAATCTTGATATTACAACTACTGAGCGAAGAACATTCATAATCGTTCTGGGAATCAACTCGAATCCCCAGTTCTTTTAAAACATCATATCTTTCTGGAAAACATTTTGGAAGCATCAAACATCCTTTAAAACATCATTTTGAACCCATCTTTTCTTCCCTTTCTATGTTTAAACATTTTAAAACATGAACTTCGAAACTTACAATAACATATAGGCAAGAAGACTCAGAAACATGAATATATGCTTTAAATGGTGAGTCAAGAACAGCTTTTACTTGTCTTAACCGTAGCTTTGCAACAACAGCTGATCCCTGCAGAATTCTTCCCCTTGAGCAATACACGAACTTCTCTGCAAATTACTTTGAAGAACACAGGAGGATTTCTTTGAAATTTGTGAATGAATCTCGAAATATGTTCACAGATCCCGTCCAAGCATGAAGACGTAAAACTCTTGTGTATGTAGTTAGTCACACAGTTGCGGCTGATGTGCAGTTATGAAGTAGTGGATCCTTCCGGGGGGGAAGAAGGGGGGATGTAGGATGTTGATATCCGAACTTCCATAAACAAATATGCTGTCTTGTATCGTGTTCTGTTATTCATTCAGCAAGCATTTACTTTAGCATTGCACGTTTATAATTCAGCACATCGCATTGCACGCATAAACAGTTCAGTTCTTAGCATCTCATTTCAGCAGCACACAAGCACGCAAATCTCTAACAGATTTATGTTGTACATAAATCTGTTTGAGTTGTTTTAAAATCTAGGATTCAGTTCTGGTATTTTCCGCATGATTTTTAAATCATACCAGATCTGTCTCCGGTGCTCAAGCTATGATTTTAAACGTTCAAGAACAAACGAGCTATCGCAGCTCCAGAGTATGTATCGGCAGCGCGAAAATCCTTTAAGTTCTTTAACAAAGCGCGGCTGCTGATCTTCTCTTAGTGATCCTATTTCCAGGGACCATCACTGGTTATCTGAGGTTTCGAAAAAAAGTAGTAATCTTTAATAAAAATATAAAAAAGCACCAAAGTTAGAAAAATCATATAAAATTTCAATATCCTATTATATTTTGAATTTAAGCTTAATATTAAAACATATCAAACACTATTTCTAAATTGTCAAACAAATGGTCAAAAAGTATATTTTGATGCGATAATTCAAAAAACCGAAAAAAGCATAATAAAAATAAAACTAACAAATTTTTCGTGGGCAACCAAAAATACACCCACCCTTGCTACTCATCATGATGGTGCGAACTTCACCTGTTTTAATGGCTCAAATTAAAACTTAAACTTCAAAATTGTTTGGATTAAATTGTCATTTCTATAGGTGCAAAAGAAGTTCAAATAGGAAAAGATAGGAAGAAGATGTTGCTAAGGCCTCGAGTCCAGAGCTTTTAATGTTTATTAATTATCTCATATTAAAGATCGATACCTACTATTGGACAATATGTTCGATGGACACAATTTTACAAGACTTGATACAAAATTTGTGTCGCATATGGTTTCAAGCAGAGGATATTATGATTTAATGTATTCTGATTCAACTCAAAACAATAAAAAATAAAATAAAATTGGATTGTTAACAGAGTGCATGTGTTTATTTTCCCAAGTGTAGTACAACCTAATCAGATACATGTGATTAATGGGGTTAGTTAAAAAGCATACCAAACAAGAAACTAAACCCAAAACCAACCCACAATACCAGATTGTCAACTATCAACTCGTGTATTATTCTCAATTATGGTAACAATAATATAAGTATGTCTTTTTTATGTATATACAAATATAATAACTTAAAGCGACTAGATGCACGTGTTCATGCTTATAGACTCGTTTTTTATGATTAATATTTATTTAATCACAATAAGTATTTTATTTTAAAGTTTTTTATATTGAATCAAAACAATGAGACTAAAAGAATATGAAAAGACATTGAGATAAAAAAAAATTACGTGTGTCAATTATAATTTAAAATAGTCATACCAACTTAGTATGATGTGCACCTTTTACTCATATACTGTAGATAAAAACAAGCAACACATTTACTAGTTACCAAGTCATAGATTAATGAGATACCCTTACGCACTAACCCAAATACATTGTTGTGGGAAAGAAACAAATCACACTACTCGATACCCGCAAGATATTACAAAAAGTATTATTAAAAATAGGGAAATAAATTTGTGATTAACTAAGTTATCCTTTTTTGGTTTTGATCCACCAACTATTCAAAATTTGATTTTGGTCCAATAAAATTTATTTAGTTATTTATGTATTTGTGAGTCCTATTTATTCAGAATTTTGATAGTGGCATATGCAGTGCTCACATAATACAAGAAATCTTTATAATCGGGTATAATTTTAGTAGTTAGACAAAAATAGTCCAAAATTAAAATATAGTATAGCAAGATCATATTTTAGTTAATGACTAAGATTAAATATGATTATTTAGTTGATCAAAAAATTTTAAAATATGTCATATATACTGCCTCAACGTGTATTCAAAATGAGTTCGATTTTCGTGTGGAGCATATTCCCCACTGAAATATTGTGGGGTATGTTCTGGGAATTAGTCCGTTATATGGGTCATATCCTCCGGGCCACTGCCTACTCGTGCATATCCCTTGATTTACCAACATATATGGGCCAAGGGGCCTCTGACCCATACAGAGGATTAACCCATTAATTGGTTAACTTTCTTTTCTTTTCTTAAAAATGGAAAATGATAAAACGGATGATACATTACCGCAATCCAGAAACTTATTGAGGGATGAATGAAAGAGATAGTCCCACTAACATAGCTGTTGCTTGGTCTTTTCTTGCTTCTTCCGTGCATACATTATATTCTATATATGAGAGTGGATGTCAACTGAGTTATACTAACGAAAATAAATTAATTGGTCGACGAGGAGGAGTTGGGCCAAATCTGTCTTTCCATACCAAAGGTGAGGGAATGGACATTTCTCTTCAATAGGCCAATTATAGCGTCATGCACAATTTCCTACACAGGATATTGAAATTATTTTGTTTGAACCACAGGGTACTGAAATTTGGGATAAATAATATTTGGTCCCTAAATTCGCTTGGATACTCTTTATTTGTGATGTACACAAAGAAATTTGGTGATTCCAAACAAATTTGAAACGTTTTGGGAAAACTTTATTTTTAAATCTTAGAGTTGGATCATCATGGCAACGATAATAGATAAGCCCAATGGAGATGTTAAAGTGACTATGAAAATCTGGAACATTTGTTCTTGCACATAATCCATTTGTTACACAGATCATGATGAACTTTCAATTGCATTTACTCGTCATATATACCATTTACATGTTGACTTATGGCCTTCAAATTCAATAAACCAAATTATTGGCAGGATATAAAGTGGCAAGTGGTATTTTCTATAATATTTGTGAGATAGATTTCTCCTGTATAATTTTTAGGGGTTTCACATGTAAAAATTTCGGTATCCAATTTTATTCTCCAATTTCATATTTCTATGTTTAAGTGTCGCACCTGAGACCAGCAGGTGGTGTCATAGCCTTGGTGCAAAATTTCTTAAATTTTGAGTATTCTCTATAATTGCAACTTTAACTAATCTCAGAGAAAGATTTGTTGAATTTTTATTAAGGGTTATTGTTGACATAATGGTGGTAAAATGTGAGATAGAAAAGTTCAATAAAAGTAATTTTTTATGCCGTGAAAATTGAATATTCAAGAAATTTTAACAAATGAATGATACTTGGCTGCTATTGGAGACAAACCGATGGATTTCTTGATGATTAAGATGGAATGAGATGAATCCTATTTCCAATAACACTTGCCAGTAGCAGAGGAAGGTTTTTTTAGTGTTGTTTAAATAAATCGGCAAAAATTTGTTTGGGATACTCCGACAAAAATGTACGGATCAAGTCACTACACAAAAATATTCTTTTTAAAGAGAAAATTGTATCGGATGGCAGCATCCTCATCGTGATAGACCATTTAATACACTAAATAATCTATATGTTCATCTCACCTTTATGAGGCATATCATAGAGGAAAAATAATATGCAGGGCATCTACTTTAGAGTCTACCAAATTCATATGATTAACTTATTATCAGCAAAACAAAAAATATTATTTACTGGTGTTTTAAATTTCGATAATGTTTTAAGCACGGTTCTTAACGAACAAAGTCAAGTCAAGAATATTGAAGATAAGTTGGAAAGTTCAAAGCAAGCAAAGGCTTTACCGATGATAAGCGTACGATCAATGAAACGTGACTTCAATGGGAGTCATAGAAATGGTAGATCAAAATCAGGAAGTAAAAAGAAAATATACTGCTATAAATGTGACAATAAAGGTCACTTTCAAAAAAGAGTGTACAAGGAATATCGAGAAAAGTTCTCAAGTAATGTGGCAATTTGATGACACTATTCGCATCATATAGGAGGTTACGATACGTTAAGGGCTTGAAAAATAATATGTTGTCCTTGGGGCAATTCGATGATATCGGGTGTAAGAACTGTATCGGGAATGAGATCGTGAACATTTTAAAAGTGTGCTTTTGGTAATGAAGGCGGAAAAGGTTGCAGCAAATCTATTTTTTATTTTGGAAGAAACACATAAGGAGGCGGAACTAGCCGTTACATCAAGTAGTTCATAAGAAAAATTATTTGTGTTATGACATAGGTAGCTCAGACGTGTCAGAACGGGATTGAAAACTCTCTCTGAAAGGAAGTTGTTGTCGAACTTACAAAAGTGACCATAAGTTTTGTGAGCATTGCATTAACAGTAAGCAACATAGATTGAAGTTTGACATTTCTACTATCAACGGTAAAAGATCTTGGAGCTGATTCATTCAATGTTTGGAAACTACAGATCATATCCCTAGGAGGAGCGAGATACTTTGTCATGACCAGTGCTTATAATCAAGGATTAAGCACACAATTAAGGCTAAAACATAGAAGCTTAAAAACGGATTAAAATTTTCTTTTTGGTCCTGATACAAAAACAGCGAGTAAAATATCTGAATACTCAATATATCAATACTAGTCCATCACTCACATTTAATTACATAAAATTCTTTTAAAATTATTTTCAACACATGCAGAGTTAGTCCTACTCATAGTACATACAGAAATCCATATAGTAACAACATCCAATCTCCCAGAACATTATATATCGACAGTGAAACAATAAACATATAATCAACAAACGTCAATAACTACGCAGGACATACCCTAGTAAATGACTCGATCAAGATATACATACAATAAAAATTGGGACACTTGATTACATCCTATGGGGATACACCAGCTGACGCTTCGCCTGGTACATCTGATCCACCTGGATAACCTGCAATGTTCACCAACACGAACAAAGCAGCCCCCAAATGGAAGGGGCTAAACCTCAGTACGGAGAGAAACAATAAAACAGCAATCAAGTACGAGATTAAATATGCTATATGATATGCAATGCGTGTCTGGTATCAAAGAAATAACATGTACCAAGACTGGAGATCTAACAACACGATCATCAGGATCACAGTGGCACATTGTCGAGGTAACGGGGGCGACCGGCCGACCTCAATGGAAAACTCACGATGGTGGCCCCTTCGTCGAGGGTGCGGGAACTACCCTATTGGTCTCAATGAAATAACAAATAATGGAGGTCTGCTATCAACACCTACACCACCAAGAATCTAAGCCATAGCATTGAGAGTTCGGGAGCTACCCGCTCGCTCTCTATGCCTTCCTCGCGAGTGTGCAACACGAAACACCATTCCAATGAGTCTACAAATATAGATCTCCTAAAATAACTCATGGCTGCCAAAAACAATCAGGGCCAGGTATGAATGCACATGCCCAATGTCATGCTACAGAATGCATTCACAATAAACAATAGTAAGAACATGCATCATTGCGTTGCATTCAAAAACATAGCACATAAATCATCTCTACAAAAGCTGTAACAACGCTCCATCCCTACCTCACGGTATTTTTACCAAAATACCTCAAACCACACACTGGCCGACACAGATCGCGTAAGCTGGTGGAAACTGTTGGCGCAGCGGCGGATCCGGATCCCGTTTCCCGGGGCGCAGCGGAAGTTTAAAATTTTGCACCGAGAATCGATCAATGCATAACAATCAAAGCACTAAAACATACATAGGATGTTTTAATGAAGGTTACCTTGCTGGCGTCTAGGCGCCTGGCTCCGACCAGATTCACAGGGAATCTGGCACTTCAAAGGTAGGCGGCGGTAGATCTCCTAATCCGGTCCACGACTGGAATCACGCCTCCTTCGTCAGTATGCACTAGAAGAGCTGACGAATTTGTCACGAACGGAACCTCCTCGTCGACGTGATCGGAACAAGTCCAACCACGAAGAAAACGGACGGCGACGGGCAGCGGCGCAAGGCGGCGAGCGGCGGCCGTGAGGTGGAAGTGGAGAGGGGGGCAGCTAGTGCTAGGTCTAGGGTATGAGAGTTGTGTTATCTTGTAGCCCTAGACCAAGTCATGTATATAAAATTGATACATGGGCTTGAACCAACCCAATGGGCCTGGGACGGGCCCAGGTCCATATGAACATTCGATTCATTCCTATCACCGTGACTTCATCATAACTCCGATCGACGATCTGATAGGACCGATCTACACAGTTTCCAAAACTGAGTATTATGATGCGAAAGCTTCATCATAACTCCGATCGACGATCTGATAGGACCGATCTACACAGTTTCCAAAACTGAGTATTATGATGCGAAAACAATTTTTCGGACCACCTAGTCCAAAATTGCAGTTTAGCCCCTCAAGTTTCAAGGATAGTCAAACTAGCCCAAACTTTAGGGAAATTGCAATTTTACCCCTGTCGACTTTTAGGAAGTCGCACTCCCTAAATTCCTCCTCCTATGCTCAACACATTGAGCTCAGTTTCCGTGCGGGAATCGTGAAGTCAGTACTTGTGTGACCCTCAATGGTTCATGGATACAGCTAGCCGTGGGCTCACAACCATTGCGACTCCGAAATCACAATTTCGGACTTACCCATCGGATCATGGTAAAGCGCCTAGCAACATCGCCCCATGATCCCCTAGGTATCACTGATAGTGCCTGCAAGAACCAGTTGGTCATGGTTAGCGTACAGTACGGTCCTTTCAACACATATATCCCGATCAGATCAACGACCATTGGTATATCGAGAGTCGCTAGAGATCCAATAACTATGCATACATCTTGGAGATCAAATAGTGACATCGCGTGTGTTACTAGGTAAACCCATTTAACTAAAATCATATAGTACTCTGGCCAGAGATATCACACTATTACCTCCTCAGATAGCATAGGATATCCACGCATAAAAGCGAGCGGTGAATCCTCGACAACGAAGCATCGACTCCTACACGCATCGGGACCTCACCCAATCCCGCCACCTAATGACCCCAACTGAGTCGGTAAACGGGTCAAAGTGAGATACCTATCATGTAGAGTCTCAATGACGTTTCGAGTAGTGAGGACTAATCAGTACAATCAAGACCTCGGCCTTATCCACTCGACAAATGGTAACCACTTGGAAAGTACGAACGAGGGTAGTTCGATAGATCACCAGGTCACTATCCATATGCATGCTCAGAACATCACAATGTTCCCTACCAATGAAACATGGTACTTCACATCGCAGATGCTATTCTCAAGCTCGAGCGACCTTATCCTCATTTTTACGTCCCAATCGACTAGAAACGAGTTCAGAATACACAGTGACTATTAGATGTGTTTCATGATAGCCATCATATCCACTATCACATCTAACTTACACTATAGTGCATCCTAGGTCTTTATCCAACACAATTGTTAACATTATAATATAATGAACATAATGAATGCCATAAAATAAATGTGAATTTCATAAATAGAGATCGTTATACAAAGAGTCAATAAAACCCACACGCCACAAGTTGGCTAGTTGGACATCTACTCTAACAATCTCCTACTTGCCCTAAAGCCAACTACTCATCAGACGAGTCCCATTGTTTCGCGATGTTTTTCAAACAACGGTCCTGGCAAGGGCTTCGTAAGTGGATCAGCAATGTTGTCTGCAGAGGCGACTCTCTCGACTGCTATGTCACCCCTAGCCACAATATCCCGGATTATGTTGTATTTCCTCAGTATATGTTTCGATCTTTGGTGAGACCTAGTCCCCTTTGCTTGCTTAACGGCACTCGTGTTGTCGCAGTACACCGGGACTGGACCAACTCCTTCAGGGATTACGCCCAACTCTTGGACGAAATTCCTTATCCAAACCGCCTCTTTTGTAGCAGCTGATGCTGCGATGTACTCAGCCTCAGTGGTTGAATCCACGATAGTGTCTTGCTTGGAACTCTTCCAAGAGACAGCACCACCATTGAACATGAATACAAATCCAGAGGTTGACTTCGAATCATCCACGTCACATTAGAATCTAGAATCAGTGTAGCCTTCCTTTTGTAGCAGCTGATGCTGCGATGTACTCAGCCTCAGTGGTTGAATCCACGATAGTGTCTTGCTTGGAACTCTTCCAAGAGACAGCACCACCATTGAACATGAATACAAATCCAGAGGTTGACTTCGAATCATCCACGTCACATTAGAATCTAGAATCAGTGTAGCCTTCCAATTTCAGTTCACCACCCCCATAGACCATGAACATATTCTTAGTCCTTCGTAAGTATAGGATGCTTCACCCATGTCCTTCATCGAGAATCTACTATACAACCACACTTTAGTTGACTGCAACATTCCTACATCATTCCCAATGAGTAGAATGTCATCAACATAAAGTACAAGGAATGTCACAGCATTCTTAACTACCTTCTTGTACACGCATGGCTCCTCGGGATTCTTGATGAAACCAAATTCCTTAATTGTTTTATCGAATCTCAGGTTCCAACTTCTCGATGCTTGTTTGAGACCGTAGATCGATCTCTGAAGTTTGCATACTTTATGCTCAATTCCTACAGATGTGAAACCCTCAGGCTGCGTCATATAGATCTCTTCCTTAATGTTTCCATTAAGGAACGCAGTTTTCACATCAATTTGCCATATCTCATAGTCGTACCATGCGGCTATGGCAAGTAGGATTCTAATTGACTTGAACATTGCGACTGGTGAAAAGGTTTCATCATAGTCAACACCTTACCTTTGAGTGTAACCTTTCGCGACCAGTCGTGCCTTGTAGGTCAGCACCTTACCATCAGGCCCAAGTTTTCTCTTGTATATCCATTTACACCCAATAGGAACTATTTCTTCGGGAGGATTAACAAGAGTCTAAACTTGGTTCACATGCATTGAGTCAATCTCAGAGTGCATTGCTTCAAGCCACAAACTAGAATCAGCATCGGAAATTGCCTCCTTGAAAGTTCTTGGATCACATCCAACAGTTTGATCACTTTGATCATCTTCAAGGAGGAAACCATATCTATCAGGAGCCATAGGAACCCTTTCGGATCTCCTAGGTGCGACCATTTCTGGTATTGGCTCTTGAGGTGCGGGAGATTCACTTGGTACTTCATATGGTTCTCGAAATTCTTCGAGTTCTACTATCCTGCCTTTTCTATCGAGTAGAAACTCCTTTTCCATAAAGGTGGCATTTCTAGAAACAAACACTTTTGTTTCGTTGGGATAGTAGAAGTAGTATCCAATGGAGTTCTTTGGATACCCAATGAAGTAACATAAGATGGATCTATTATCCAGCTTATCTCCCACTGTCTGCTTCACGTAAGCAGGAAATCCCCAAATCCTCATGAATGAGTACTTGGGCGGCTTGCCCATCCATATCTCATATGGAGTCTTATTCACTGTCTTGGTGTGGACATTGTTCAACAATATTACCGCCGTTTCAAGCGCATAGCCCCAAAACGAGGTAGGAAGCTCAGTGAAGCTCATCATAGATCGAACCATGTCCATCAAGATTCGATTACGACGCTCCGCTACACCATTGAGTTGTGGTGTAGCCGGAGGGGTCCATTGTGAGAGAATCCCATTCTCTTTAAGATAGTCTTGGAATTCAGCACTCAAGTATTCTCCACCTCGATCGGATCGAAGCGCTTTAATACTTTTTTCTAACTGATTTTCTACTTCTGCCTTGAATTCTTTGAACTTTTCAAAAGATTCAGACTTGTGCTTTATTAAGTACAAGTACCCATACCTAGAGTGATCATCGATAAAGGTGATGAAGTATGTGTGATCGTACTTAGTACCAATGCTAAGTGGGCCACACACATCAGTATGGATCAAATCCAATAGGCCTTGAGCACGTTCAGGCTTGCCCTTGAAGGGTTGTTTAGTCATTTTTCCTTTGAGACAAGACTCACAAGTCGGTAGGGAGTTGATGTCCGACATATCAAACATGTCACTCCTAACCAATTTGTTCATCCTACTTAGGGAAATATGACCTAGCCTAGCGTGCCAAAGTTGTGCTGGGTTCAAGCTATCGTTTTTCCTTTTAAATGTTGTTGTATCTGTTTCCACATCGCGAGTTGGAACTGCTTTTAATTTTAAGTTGTACAAATCGTTTTCGCGTTCCCCAATTCCAATTAAAAATTCATTCTTATATATATTACAAATCGAATTAGCAAAATGACAAGAATATCCATCACTATCAAGCATAGAAACAGAAATAATGTTCTTTATTAATTCGGGAACAAATAAAACATTTCTCAATAACAACTTAAAATTCGAAGATAGAAACAAATAAACATCTCCTATAGCTACAGCAGCAACCCTTGCTTCGTTGCCAAGCCTCAAGTGGGTCTCACCCTCTCTAAGACGTCGGCTTCTTGTCATCACCCGCAAATCATTACAGATATGAGTTCCACATCCGATATCAAGTACCCAAGAAGTCGAACTAAGAGAAATATTTAGTTCAATGTTGAAAATACCTTTTGAAGTTTGCAACTGCTCGAGGTACTCCTTGCAGTTCCTCCTCCAGTGCCCAGGCTTGTGGCAGTGGTGTCAAACATCCTCAGACTTGTTTGGCTTGGAATCCTTTGCCTTGGGCTTCTTGGCGGGCTTTTCCTCCTTTGCAGGGGCAGAACGCTTCTTTCCCTTGCGTTTGGGCCCCTTATTCGCAGAGGAAGAAGAGCCCATAAGGAGGACGGGCTTGTCCTTTCTTTATGGTCCCCTCGAACACTACAAGCATGTTCACCATCTCTTCAAGGGTGGCTTCCAGCTTGTTCATGTTAAAGTTGACCACAAAGGGGTCGAATGCAGCAGGGAGTGCAAATCCACAGACAGCTCATGTGAAAGTGTGATATCAAGGCCCACTAACTTTTCAATGAGCCCAATCATACGAACCCCATGCTCGCGGACCGAAGTCCCATCGCGCATGCGGCTCGTCATAAGCTCCTTGACAGTAGTGAACCTCTCAGTCCGAGAGTTCTCCCCATACAGCTCTTTGAGATGAAGGTGTATGTCAGCAGCATACACCGTCTTCTCGAAACGCCGCTGCATTTCGTTAGACATCGATGCCATCACATAGCATCATGTCTTAAGCTCGTCATCCCACCATTTATTCAGCTTTGTCAGCTCCTCGGGGCTGATATCGGCAGGGGCTTCCTTCGGAGGGCTCTTCTCTAACGTGTAGAGAAGTTTCTCCGAAGCCAATACAATATTGAGGTTTCGAAGCCAGTCTTGATAGTTCAGACCAGTGAACTTGTTGCTATCCAGTATAGCAGCAAGTGGATTTTTGATCGAAGACATTATATAAGCAGTTTATACTGAAAGAAAAAACAGACATGCATTACTAACTATATATGAAAAACGCTAAGACATAAAACAAGGTCATTTAGTTTTATGAATTACGCTCCCACTATTTTTACGATTTCACCACCCTCTAATGAAATCAAGAAAGCAAGTTTCCTTAGTGGGTACACAGAGTCCAATAAAGCGATCATGGTCCCGAATAATATCAGCCAACCATGACCCTCAAAAGGTAGAGCCCAATTGCAACAGGTGCAACCTCCATGTATTAACCTCACGTCCAGTAAGGGCCCAATAATATGACGCCGATTACTATCACGTGTCAAGAAGACCCATCAATGTTGAGTTATGAAGGACGGTCCCCTTAACGTCCCCAATAATATGAGCCAACGTTAAAGGGAGTTCCAACCAACTCACAGCGAGTGTCAATGACGTGTACAGCTTTCGGGCATACATAACCCCCTCAATAATATGAGCCGGGCCATGTATGCGGGTAGCATCGACGTACACACATTGTTGATGGAAGGTAGGAAAATTTAAACAAATTTAAATTCCCTTAGTTTATCGAATAAACTTTTAATCTTGATATTAATTTTAAATCGTATTTAAAATGAGGGATTTTAATTTTGAAATTCGGTCTCATTAATTTTAAATCACAATTTAAAACGCGGATTCAACAGATATATCGTATATATAAAATTTGGGATGATCGATAGCGAGAACTATGCGGTCCGTGGTTGCCAATCATGGACCAAGGTTCAGTCCTAGGTGAAATGCAGTATGCAATGCAATCCTATTACATTAGCTTCCAGTTTTACAAATCTTCGGTCTTCAATATCTTTGATCATCAGCTCCACCATCTTCAAATGTCCTCCCACTAAATCTAATATTTACATTCAAATATCCATGACAAGTAGGGATACAAATTTTAAAGGGGTGGGAACCGTCCATAAACCAGTCGAGGAATCAAATCAAATTTGACATAAATTAAATACAATTTGATAATTAAATAATCAAATCAAATTTGACAATTTTCCAAAAAAATCATATTTTAAATATAAAATCATATTTTATAAATAAAATCACATTTTGTCAATTTAATTGCATCAATTTGGGCTTAAAACAATTTTAGGCCCAAAATCTCAAAAAATCCAAAAATCGATTTTGGTCCGACCAAATTGGCCCAATATCAAATATTGGCCCGAAAACCCCTCGGGCCATCCGGGACAGGCCAGAAAATCCAAGGAGTCGAAAAACAGCATCGCAACGTCGCCTCGGGTACGCCGGCGTGCGGTCGCTACAGTACCTGCGTTCAGCCGCTACAGTACCTGCGTTCGGCCGCTACAGTCCCTGCGTTCGGCCGCTACAGTACCCCGTGCGGCTGGCACAGGACCGG
>KQ991168.1:354315-400995 GCA_001598015.1 Dorcoceras hygrometricum | reverse complement strand
GCGCATGCGGCTCATCATCAGCTCCTTGACAGCCGTGAACCTCTCATGTCGAGAGTTCTCCCCATACAGTTCCTTGAGATGAAAAAGTATGGCAGAGGAATACTTTGTCTTCTCAAAGCGCCGTTGTATTTCATTGGACATCGATGCCATCACATAGCATCGAGCTTTAACCTCGTAGTCACGCCATTGGTTAAGCGTAATCAGCTCCTCAGGGCTGATATCGGCAGGGGTTTCCTCCGGAGGACACTTCTCTATTGTATAGAGAAGCTTCTCCGAAGCCAGTACAAGATTAAGGTTGCGGAGCCAGTCTTGATAGTTAAGACCAGTGAACCTGTTGCTAACCAGTATAGCAGAAAGCGGGTTTTTCATCGAAACCATTTTTATAGCAGTTATACTGAAAAGAAAACAGACATGCATTACTAACTATATAAAAATAAACGCTAAGACATAAAACATGGTCATTTAGTTTTATGAATTACCCTCCCACTATTTTAACGATTTCACCATCCTCTAATGAAATCGAGAAAACAGGTTTCTTTAGTGGGTACACGGAGCCCAATCAAGCGATCATGGACCCGAATAATATCAGCCATCCATGACCCTCAAAAGGTAGTTTCCGATTGCAGCCGGTGCAACCTCCATGTATTCACCTCACGTCCAGTAAGGGCCCAATAATATGACGCCGTTTACTATCACGTGTCAAGACGACCCATCAATGTCGAGTCGTGAAGGACGGTCCCCTTAACGTCCCCAATAACTATGAGCCAACGTTAAAGGGAGTTCCAACCGACTCACAACAGTTGTCAATGGCGTGGACAGCTTTCCGGCATACATGACCCCCTCAATAATATGAGCCGGGCCATGTATACGCACCTGAATCTATTAAGGCTGATGAGGGAAAACCAGCAATCAAGATCTTACCCGTAACCACTGTGGAATCTGGATTGGCTTGTTCAGTCGTCATGACGTAAGCTCTGCTAGTCACCATCTGTTTTGACTTCGGGCAGTCCTTAATAACATGCCCTGGCAATCCACATCTGTAACAAACATTCTGTCCCTTTCTACAAGGACCAGGGTGGTTCTTCTGACACTTGGGACAATGAGGTCTGTTGCCAACTGCTGAAACCGCGCTAATGGGTTGCACAACCAAAGGTTTCTGCTCCTAAGGCTTATGTTCCTGCGACCGCTGCTGATTCTTATATGGCTTCTTGGGTGGTCGTTGGTCTTTCTGTTGAAAGGCCTGCCTCTTCAGCTGTTGCTCCTCCACAACTGCTTTCCAATCTTGATCAGCTCTCAGAGCCTTGTCCACCGCACTTCGATAATCCTTTGGCTCTACCAGCCTCACATCATGCTTGAGCGCTGGTTTCAATCCATCTACAAAATGTCGCAATTTCTCCCTAGGATCAGCTCCAATCAATGGTACAAAATAACATCCTCTTTCGAACTTTCAAACATACTCCTGGACAGACATGTCCCCTTGCTTGATCATTAAAAACTCTCTCTTCAGTTCGGATCTCTTATCCTCTGTGAAGTATTGTTCGAAAAACACCTGCTTAAATTCTTCCCAGGGGAGATTCGTCACATCTACTGTAATCTTTGATCCTTCCCACCAGAGCATCGCATCATCTCTCAACATATAAATCGCACATCTTGATCTTTCTAAGTCGGGCGTCTGGAGATACTCAAATATCACCTCCATTGATTTAATCCAGCTTTCTGTGATAAACGGATCTGTTGTGCCGGTAAATTCTCTCGGATTCTGTCTTAAAAATTGTGGAACAAGCTAGTATTTACCTTGACTCTAAAAAAAAAAAAATCGAAATTAATAACCATTGGCGACCAAGAAAATAAAATAAGATTTCATTACAATTTCGAAGTACAAAATGCAAAGTCGCGATATTACAACTACTGAACTCTATTTGAATTCATCTTTGTTGTAACAGATCTCAATACAGATTTGACTAAGATCAAAGACAACAAAAACAGCAACTACAAAATAAACATCGCGAAAACGCAGGCCTTCGATAAGCACTCACACGCCGCTACTGGTTCACACTCCACCACCCATCTGCTCCGGCGCGGACTCACCTGCACCAAGAAAGCTAGTGAGCCTAGGGGCTCAGCAGGAAAAACTGGGAGTAACAAAACACCATATATGCAGGCGCAATACATAAGACGTCATAGTTTAAAGAAAGGCATTAAAACAGAAGATCTCATCGTATACATTACTGTGGGAAAAACTCAGATCCCACCATCATTATTTTCGTTAGACTTATGGCTCAGAAGCTCTCCCAATAGGTCCCGTTGCACTCGATCGAATGACTACTGATATCAGTTACTATATGGTGAAATCTCACCCAATATGAAGGGGCAACTGACCCGCTCGTCTGCTGCTCACCCATCCAATATGGACCGGATGTTATCTTTGCCATAAATCTTAAAATCTGAACAATTTCTTCCTTTAAACATTATCCGGGTAAAATCAGATCTTAACATCGGGGTTCTCTTTATTTTAAACTCATTTTTCCATAAAACAATTTCTTTACTGAGCATACAGCTGAATAGAAAAACAGACGTTGGGAAGAAACAAATCAGACTTTGGTTGGTCAACTCAGATGTCAACGCAACTTAAACAAGGACTTTCAGACGTTGAACAAAACATTGCTGACTACAACTAGTGCAACAGCTGACGATGAAATGATGCAACAGCTGATGAAAACAACGCAACAGCTGACAATGAACAATGCAACATCTGAAAACCAACAACTGATTAAAAACAGCTGACGATGAACAAAGCAACATCTGAAAACCAACAGCTGATGAAAACAACGCAACAGCAGATTCAGACGTTGAACAAAACATTGCTGACTACAACTAGTGCAACAGCTGACGATGAAATGATGCAACAGCTGATGAAAACAACGCAACAGCTGACAATGAACAATGCAACATCTGAAAACCAACAACTGATTAAAAACAGCTGACGATGAACAAAGCAACATCTGAAAACCAACAGCTGATGAAAACAACGCAACAGCAGACAATGAACAATGCAACATCTGAAAACCAACAGCTGATGAAAACAACACAAAATCTGACGATGAACAATGCAACATCTGAAAACCAACAGCTGATGAAAACAACGCAACAACTGACGATGAACAATGCAACATCTGAAAACCAACAGCTGATGAAAACCGCAACAGCTGACGATGAACAATGCAACATCTGAAAACCAACAGCTGATGAAAACCGCAACAGCTGACGATGAACAATGCAACATCTGAATGTGAATTTCTACTACAGCTGAACACGAACGAACAGTGCCTAGATGACAACAGCTGAAATGGAAACTACTGGCTTAAAGATGAAATTTAGCCATGGATATAGGAAACCAAAATCCGACTATATCTTAGTGTTGTAAACATCAAAACGATAGCTACACTGCCAGCTGTTGCCTATCAAACTAGACTTATACTGATTCGACTAGCAACATCCGATTACATAGCATCAATTTGAAATGTTACGATTCACCAGAAGAAGAATTTCGAACTTTTACGATGGACTGGAATCTGAAATGCTCAGTGGGTTAAAATCAACATCTACAACATCAACTTCATAAAACACACTTGTTTAGTTTCAAACAGAAACCTTCTATGAACCCGAATATCAAACATACACTTCAATATCAACAGAATATGAACAAAGGCTGATGTTAAACATAACTTAGGCAAGGAATCACGAAACGAAAGAGAACAATACACATGCTTTCATGGCTAGCAAGAATCAGATTTACTTGCCTCAATAAGAAGAAATCACGAAATGCAGCAGGTCTCACAGAGAGTCTTCTCGAGCACTTCGATGAGCTTCCTAATTTGTTTTATGCAAAAAATGAGTATTTTCTTGCAAGGAAATGAACTTATAGTTCACAAGGACCATCGGTATGGGAGTCTGATTTGTAACAGGGAGAAATACTTGAGTAGGCATGGTGAACCATGCGTACATCTCAAAATTTTACTTAAAATCCCCTGTCACTATTTAGATTTGTAAATGCACTACACAAATCTGAAAATTAACCATTCTCCCATCCCGGCCATTATATTTTTGAGAGATCTGAAAACTGCTCATCTTGCACTCGAGGAGACGTCCAACAGGCCTCATGCACCACGTGAAATCTGAAAATAGAAATCAGCTTCTTGAATAAATAAATAATGCTGAAATCTGAAATTAGAAATGGGTCCTCGAATTATAAGGATTAGAATTTGAGGTCCTATGGATTTTGGGGCGCTACAGTCACCGTTGGCGTAGCGGCGGATCTGGCTCCCGCTCCCGGGGCGCAGCGGAAGTTTAAAATTTTGAATCCTGGGAACTTTCAATACACTAATATGAATCAAAACATACATAGGATGTTTAGAAGATTACCTTGCCGGCGTCTAGGCACCTGGCTCGACCAGTTTCATGAAGGAATTGGCACTTCAACGGTTGAACAACTCCGGACTCCTAATCTGATCCACGACCGGAATCTCAATTCCTTAGTTGTCTTGAACTAGAAAACCAACGAAAGTTTTGCGAACGGAATCTCCACGCCGAGACGATCGAAACAACTTCCGATGGCGGCGATGTCGGCGGTGGCGTCGGCGGCGGGCGCCGCGACGGCGGCAAAGGGAAGGGAGGAGGAAAAGGAAAAATATAACTAAAGGGGAGAAGAGAGTTCTCAACCCAGAGGATTAGTTGTCAATACAACTTTTGGTGCGAGTAAAATTAATACCCCAGGCCCCTATTTATAGATTTTCCATGGGCTTAAACCAGGTTAATGGGACTGGGTCGGGCCTAGGCCCAGTGAACATTGGTTTCAATTCCATAGTCGTGGCTTCATCATAATCCTGATCGATGATCAGATCGGACCGATCTTCACAGTTTACAAAACTGAATATTATGATGTGAAAACAATTTTTCAGACCACCAAATCCTAAATAGCAGTTAGGCCCCTATCAGCTTTAAGGATAGTCATACTTGTCCAAGCCAATTTAAGGAAATCACATTTCCACCTCCAGTTAATTTTAGGAAATCACACCTCCATCCCTCCTCCTACTATACTCAACAAATTGAGCTTAATTTCCATCAGGAATTGAGAAACCAGTACTTGTGTGACCCTCAATGGTTCAGGGATACAA
This sequence comes from Dorcoceras hygrometricum, assembly GCA_001598015.1. Lineage (NCBI taxonomy): Eukaryota > Viridiplantae > Streptophyta > Magnoliopsida > Lamiales > Gesneriaceae > Dorcoceras > Dorcoceras hygrometricum. Next base: position 395,821 of record KQ991168.1, on the reverse strand, counting down.
CTAGCCATGGGCTCATAACATTTATGACTCTAGAAACACATTTTTGGACTTACCCATCGGATCATGGTAAAGCGTCTAGCAGCATCGCCCCATGATCCCCTAGGTATCACTGATAGTGCCTGTAAGAACCAGTCGGTCATGGTTAGCATACAGTATGGTCCTTTCAACTCAAATATCCCGATCGAATCAACGACCATTGGTAAATCGAGAGTCGCTAGAGATCCGATAGCCATGCATAAATCTTGGAGATCGAATAGTGACATCGCATGTGTTACTAGGTAAACTCATTTCCCTAAAAAACACATCTAGTACTTTGGCCAGAGATTTGTCACATTATTACTCCTCAGATAGCATAGGATATCCACGCACAAGGGCGAGCGGTGAATCCTCGACAACAAAGCATCGATCCCTACATACATGGGGACCTCACCCAATCCCGCCACCTGATGACCCCAACTGAGTCGGTAAACAGGTCAAAGTGAGGCACCTATCATATAGAGTCTCAATGATGTTTCGAGTAATGAGGACTAATCTGTACAACAAAGACCTCGGACTTAATCCACTTGACAAATGATAACCACTTGGAAAGTCCGAGCGAGGGTAGTTCAATAGATCACCAGGTCACTATCCATCTGCATGCTCAGAACATCACTATGTTCCCTACCAATGAAACGTGGTACTTTGCATCGCATATGCTAGTCTCAAGCTCGGCCGGCCCTTATCCTCTTTTGGACGGTCCAATCAACTAGGAACTAGTTTAGAATACACAGTGACTATTAGATGTGTTTCATGATAGCCATCAAATCCACTATCACATCTAACATACACTATAGTGCATTTAAGGTCTTTATCCAACAATTGTAATAATAATAATGAAGATAAATAATGCCATAAAAAATGCGAATTTCATAAATAAAGATCGTTTTACATAGAGTCAAGAAGAACCCACACGCCACAAGTTGGGTAGTTGGGCACCTGCTCTAACAATATCCCACTTGCCCTAAAGCCAACTACTCATCAGACGTAGTCCCATTGCTTCAGATGTTTTTCAAACAATGGTCCTGGCAAGTGCTTCGTATGTGAATCAGCAATGTTGTCTGTAGAGGCGACTATCTCGACTGCTATGTCACCTCTAGCCACAATATCCCGGATTATGTGGTATTTTCTCAGTATATGTTCGGATCGTTGGTGAGACCTAGGTTCCTTTGCTTGCACAACGGCACCTGTGTTGTCACAGTACACCGGGACTGGACCAACTACTTCAGGAATCACTCCCAACTCTTGGACAAAATTCATCATCCAAACCGCCACTTTAGCAGCAGCTGATGCTGCAATGTACTCAACCTCAGTGGTTGAATCCGCGATGGTGTCTTGATTGGACTCTTCCAAGAGACATCACCACCATTGAGCATGAATATAAATCCAGAGGTTGACTTCGAGTCATCCACATCGTGGAAGCTAGAATCAGTGTAGCCTTCCAATTTCAGTTCACCATCCCCATAGACCATGAACATAACTTAGTCCTTCATAAGTACTTAAAAATATCTTTCACAGCCTTCCAATGCATTTGGCCGCGGTTGGCTTGGTATCAGCTTGTGACACTCAAAGCATACACGACATCCGGTCTAGTCAAGATCATACCATACATATACTACCTATTGTCGAGGCATATGGCACACGTGTCATACTCTCTATCTCCTCATCAGTCTTCAGACACATAGACTTAGATAGAGTACATGGCACATAGGTAAGTGTCCTCTCTTGGACTCTTCCATAGAGAACCTCTTAAGTATGGTATCGATGTAGGTCGCTTGGGTGAGTCTGAGCATCCTTTTTGATCTATCTCCATAGATCTATATTCCCAGAATATAGTATGCGTCACCCATGTCCTTCATCGAGAATATACTAGACAACCATACTTTAGATGACTGCAGCATTCCTACATCATTCCCAATGAGTAGAATGCCATCAACATAAAGTACAAGGAATGTCACGGCATTCTTAACTACCTGGTTGTACACAATGGCTCCTCCAGATTTTTGATGAAACCAAATTCTTTATCAAACCTCAGGTTCCAACTTCTCGATGCTTGCTTGAGATTGTAGATCGATCTCTGAAGTTTGCATAATTTATGCTCACTTCCTACGGATGTGAATCCCTCAAGCTGCATCATATAGATCTCTTCCTTAATGTTTCCATTAAGGAACACAGTATTCACATCCATTTGCCATATCTCATAGTCGTATCATGCAGCTATGGCTAGCCGGATTCTAATTGACTTGAACATTGTAACTGGTGAAAAGGTTTCATCGTAGTCAACACCTTGCTTTTGAGTGTAACCTTTTGCGACCAGTCGCGCCTTGTAGGTCAATACCTTACCATCAGGCCCAAGTTTTCTCTTGTATATTCATTTACATCCAATAGGAACTATTCCTTCGGGAGGATTTACAAGAGTCTAAACTTGGTTTGAATGCATTGAGTCAATATCAGATTGCATTGATTCAAGACAAAAATTATAATCGGCATCGTAAATCGCCTCCTTGAAGGTCCTTAGATCACATCCAACAGTTTGATCATCTTCATGTAGGAAACCATATCTTACAGGAGCCTAGGAACCCTTTCAGATCTCCTAGGTGTGTCCATATCAAGGATTGACTCATGAGGTGTGGGAGATTCACTTGGTACTTCAGTTGGTTCTCGAACCTCTTCGAGTTCTACTATCTTGCCTTTTCTATCAGGTAGAAATTCATTTTCCAAAAAGGTGGAAAACAAACACTTTTGTTTCATTGGGATAGTAGAATCAGTATCCAATAGAATTCTTTGGATACCCAATGAAGTAGCATAAGTTGGATCTATTATCCAGCTTATCTCTCACTGTCTGCTTCACGCAAGCAGGACATCCTCAAACCCTCAAGTATGAGTACCTGGGTGGCTTGACCATCCATATCTCATATGGAGTTTTATCCACTGCCTTGGTGTGGACATTGTTCAACAATATTACCTCTGTTTCGAGCGCATAGCCCCAAAACGAGGTAGGAAGTTCAGTGAAGCTCATCATAGATCGAACCATGTCCATCAAGGTTCGAATTCGACGCTCCGCTATACCATTTAGTTGTGGTGTGGCCGGAGGGATCCACTGTGAGGGAATCCCATTCTCCTTAAGATAGTCATGAAATTCGGCACTCAAGTATTCTCAAACTCGATTGGATCGAAGTATTTTATACTTCAGCCTTGAATTCTTTGAACTTTTCAAAGGATTCAGACTTATGCTTCATTAAGTACAAGTACCCATACCTAGAGTGATCATCGGTAAAGGTGATGAAGTAGGTGTGATCGGACTTAGTACCAATGCCAAGTGGGCCACATACATCAGTATGGATCAAATACAATAGGCCTGGAGCACGTCCAGACTTGCCCATAAAGGACAATTTTGTCATTTTTTCCTTGAGACAGGATTCACAAGTTGGTAATGAGTTAATATCAGACATATTAAACATGTCTCTCCTAATCAACTTGTTCATCCTATTTAAGAAAATATGACATAGCCTAGCGTGCCAAAGTTGTGCCGGGTTCAGACTATCGTTTTTCCTTTTGATTGTTGTTGTATGTGTTTCCACATCGTGAGTTGGAACTTCTCTCATTTTAAGTTGTGCAGATATTTTTCGCGTTCGGGGGAAAAATTAAACATTCATTCTTGTAAATATTGCAAATCGAATTAGTAAAATGACAAGAAAATCCATCAATACCAAGCATAGAAACGAAAATAATGTTCTTTATTAATTCGGGAACAAATAAAACATTTTCCAACAACAACTTAAAATTCGAAGAAATAAATAAATAAACATCTCCAATATCTTTGGCCGCAACCCTTGCTCCTTTGCGAAGCCTCAAGTGGGTCTCACCCTCCCTAAGATGCCGACTTCTTGTCATTAACTGCAAGCCATTGCAGATATGAGATCCACATCCGGTATCAAGTACCCAAGAAGTCGAGTTAAGAGACATGTTTATTTCAATGTAGAATATACCTTTGCAGTTCGCAACTGATCGAGGTAATCTCTACAGTTCCTCCTCCAATGCCCAGGCTTGTGGAAGTGGTGGCAGACGTCCTCAGATTTGTTTGGCTTCGGAGCCCTTGCTTGGGCTTCTTGGCGGGCTTTTCCTCCTTCGCAGGGGCAGAACGCTTCTTACCCTTGCGTTTGGGCCCCTTCTTCGCAGAGGAAGAAGAGCCCAAAAGGAGGACGGGCTTGTCCTTATTTATGGTGTCCTCAAACACGACAAGCATGTTTAGCACCTCTTCAAGGGTGGCATCCAGCTTGTTCATGTTGAAGTTGACCACAAAGGGGTCGAACGCAGTAGGGAGGGAGAGGAGAAGCAGATCGACAGACAACTCATGTGAAAGCGTGATTTCGAGGCCCACTAGCTTCTCAATAAGCCCAATCATACGGACCCCATTCTCGTGGACGGAAGTCCCATCGCGCATGCGTCTCGTCATGAGCTCCTTGACAGTAGTGAACCTCTTCGTCCGAGAGTTCTCCCCATAAAGCTCCTTGATACGAAGGTGTATGTCAACAGCATACTCCGTCTTCTCAAATCGCCGCTACATTTCGTTGCACATTGATCCCATCATGTAGCAATGTGCTTTAAGATCATCCCACCATTTATCTAGTTTTGCCAGCTCCTCAGGACTGGCATTGGCAGGGGCCTCCTTCGGAGTGCTCTTCTCTAGCGTGTAAAGAAGTTTCTCCGAAGCAAACACAATCTTAAGATTGCGGAGCCAATCTTGATAGTTCAGGCCTGTGAACTTGTTGCTATCCAGTATAGCAGCAAGTGGATTTTTCATCGAAGACATGATTATAGCAGTTTATACTGAAAGGAAAAACAAACATGCATCACAAACTATTCATGAAAAATGCTAAGACATAAAAACATGGTCATTTAGTTTTATGAATTACACTCCCACTATTTTAACGATTTCACCATCCTCTAATGAAATCGAGAAAGCTAGTTTACTTAGTGCGTACACAGAGTCCAATCAAGGAATCACCATCCCGAATAATATCAGCCAACCATGATCCTCAAAAGATAGATCTCGATTGCAACAGGTGCAACCTCCATGTATTTACCTCACGTCCAGTAAGGGCCCAATAATGTGACGCTGATTACTATCACATGTCAAGATGACCCATAAATATTGAGTTGTAATGGACGGTCGCCATAACGTCCTGTTGGTCCGTTTTTAAATTAGGATCAATAAGAAAGATCAGCAGACGCGCTTTTTGATAAAATCCATTCAAAGCAATTTTGCGCTGCTGATACTAACTTGAGCTGCAATAGCTCGTTTGTTCTTGAACAAGAAAATCTTAAAAGCACCGGAAACAGATCTGGTATGATTTAAAAAATCATGCGGAAAATACCAGAACTGAATCCTATATTTTAAAACAACTCAAACAGATTTATGTACAACATAAATCTGTTCAAGACTCGTGTGCTTGTGTGCTGCTGAAATATGCTTGTGCGATGCTAAATACTGAAAGTAACTGCTGAACTGTTATGCGATGCTAAGTGTAAGCAAGTGCCGATTTATGCTTATGCGTGAGATGCGTGCTAAGTAAATAGACTGCTGAGTGAATAACAGAGCATGATACAAAGCATATTTGTTTATGGAAGTTCGGACTTCAAATGTCCTACATCTCCCCTTCTCGGAAGGCTCCACTAGAAGATTTGATCTTACAACTGCGTGTACAGACCCAATCCCATAACCAGCGGTTGTGAGAACTCCTAGACTCCTCAATTGCACAACAGCCGCAGCTGTGTGACTGACTACATACACAAGAGTTTTACGTCTTCATGCTTGGACGGGAACTGTGAACATATTTCGAGATTCATTCACAAATAGTTGTGAATGAATCCGGGTGTGTGAGATTGATACATTGTAGCTCTTCAGCGCTTCAGAAGGCTATCTTGTCTTCTTTCCTTTTTAGTGCAACGCTCCTCTGTAAAGTAAAAGTACTTGCGTCCTTTACTTTTGCAGGCTACTGTCGCTTTTTCAGTTTTGAATTGAGCTCAGCAGTTGACAAACATCTTTGGGTAAGTTGTCAACTGCTTCGCTGCTGATTAATTCCTACGACTGCTGCGCTTTTCTTCTTCTTCAATTCTTTGCGCCTGGGAACCAAGTCGACTGAATGTGCAAAGCTTGCGACTGGTTAATTAGCAACAGCTGATTCAAATAAGCTCTCGTCTGGAAGTACTGCTGTTGCTTGCGACTGGTTCATCTTGCGACTTGATATCTTTGACTGAATATCTTTGCGTTGCGACTGGATCACTGTAGCTTCGTCTGCTGAAATAACAACGCAAAGTCTTCCTGCTGAATTTTCATCGCAAGAGCAAAACGCTGTCGTATCAACTTATGTAAACGACATCGTTTTGCTATCTTCAAATAGCATCTGCTGATTGCACTGTAGCTTGCGACTGGATCTCCTCTACGACGTCGCTTCCTCTTGCGTCTGGAATGCAAGCTACCTGCTGAATCTTGCGACTGGATGACGTTACTGATGACGTCATCACCAATAATCCATCTGCTGAATACCAACACGACGTCGCATCCACTCTCGCGCTTCGCTTCATCTGCTGATTCTCAATACGACGTCGCTTCAGCGTTTGCGCTTCTCTTCATCTGCTGATTGTTCAACTGTAGCTCCTGCTGAATGATGACGTCACTGCTGATGTCATCCAAACTTAGCGCTCCAGCTGATCTTCATCATCTCGCTTCTTCACTTCGATCCAGCTGATCTTCATCATCTCGCTAATCATCCAGCTTCTTGAAAGGCGACTGTTAATAGATTCATTAATAGTACTTATAAATGCGACTACTGATAGATTCATCAGCAGTACTTATAATTGCTTCCTTTCTTGCGCCTTCAGCTGATCTTCATCATCTGGATCTAAATCTTCAGCAGACTTCACAACTCATGTACCAGCTGGTTCACTTTGCTCTTTAGCGCTTGCAGCTGATCTTCATCATCTGCAAGCTTATTATGCTCCAGCTGGTCTTTCTTTGGCCTACGCCTGATTACGAACAGGTGATATAACTCTGGACGTCTCCATTGCTAATTCAACTGCCGATTCCATGAATCATCAAACCAACTGCTGAACATTCATTGTGAAACATCTGCTGGACATATTCTTCGACCTGAAGTCTGCGCACTTAGAATAGAATTGTTAGAATAACCACAACAGGTTTTGTGTAATTCAAAACTTAATTAGGATCTGTCCAAAACAGATCCAACAATTGATGGAAGGTAGGAAATTTTAAAAAATATTTAAATTCCCTTAGCTTCATGAACTTATCAAATAAAATTTTGTTTTATGATAAATTTAGAAGTCATGGACTAACATTCTCTAAGAGTGCTTCCAGGTAGTTAGAGGGTGTTAAGATAAAATTTATAAGTTTTGGTGATAACATAAACTTGACTAAGAACTGAACTTAAGACTAAGATCTGGAACTTAAGTAATCGAGCTTTCGAAGGGAGTAAGATGTTCAGATCTTGATGTCATGCTATATCAGATCAGAGAAGAGCGAAGCATATTCAACAGAGATTTTCAGATCTCAGTTATTTGGGTTAAAGATATCAGATCATAGCTTATATTTGGGTATTCGGGTTACTTTCAGTCGTTGGGTTAAGAATTTCAGATCTAAGAAAATCAGATGAGAGCATTCATATCAGGTTATATATAAGTTTCTGTTCACAGCTATATCAGATTTGAGTAATCGGGTCAGTTATTTCAGTTTCGGGGAACAGGAGCTGACGCTACGTGTAAAGAAGAGAGAATTCATATTTTACTATATTTCTATTTTAGAGAAGACAAAAAGGGGGATATTTCGTAAAGAAAAAGAGATCTCAGATCATAAGATGTTATTAGACAAAAAGGGGAATATTCAGTTTTTAGAGAGCGAAAAAGGGATTTATTCATAAAGCAGAAAGAAAACAAAAGCTTTTATATTTGAGAGCAGATTTCAGGCCTCAGTGCCGAAATAGATTTGAGCTTCAGATTTTAACAGTTATACATTCGAGAAGAATCAATAAGAATCAACGATCGAGATTACATCGCATAAATCCTGTTAGACAAAGTGGATGAAAGAGACTCGGTTCAGAGCTATTTGGAGAATACTTTGCAGGACGTAGAGTTGGTCTATTTGATGTTTACCTATTTTGGGTATCAAATTCAAATAAGCTCTGACAACTTTAGACAGACCTTTGCATAGCATTAATGGAGCATTTAATGCATTGATACGATGAATATATGCAAATATGTTTGTGTCTACTGGCTCATTTATGACCGTTGAAGATGGGAGAGTATATATAGCTTAAGATATTCAAACGAGAAGCTCTCTGGTGGATCTGGTTACGCTGGTGATTATCTCAATGATTAAAGTTCTCCGCAAACTTTCAAACGTTATCTTTCGCAAAATACTTTGAGTCCCAGCATTCATTATCTCGAAGAACACTCTAGTTCATCTTTTTCATAGATATAACCTTCGAGATATCTTCTTTTTTACCTTAATAAATTGTTCTTGTTCTTCAAAGAACCAGAAAATTTACAGAACCCATTTGTTTCGTGTCTATTGTAAAATCAGATTTGAGTCTGTAACGAACTTGCTGTGTGAAGCAGTTCGCAAAAATTATATTGTTAGCATTACATCAGTGTAATCTGCCCTGTATTTGGAGTTGCTAGGAGTTCACTATGAGCGAGGCTCAAGTGATCGGGTGTCTATAGAAGCTGTACACATTCTTCTAGAGGAACCTTCCTGAAAAGGAAGAAGGGGAGACGTAGGATTTTCAGATCCGAACTTTTAGAAACAAAATCTGAACTCTATTTTTATTTATTGCATCGTATTTTTTATTAACTGTTCACTGTTTAATCGGTTTTTTTCCGCTACAATATTGTTAACCGAGAAAACAGATTAGGACTGAGAGCCTCAGATCTGGTCACTCAGATCCGAGTTAAACGAGGCTTGTAAAAACAGTTTTAAGGTTTCGAAAAATCAAAAATCGAATGAGTTCATTCAACCCCCCCCCCCTTCTGAACTCCTAAGATTATTTTAAACACTTTTTTTCAATTCCATTGATCCTATCAATTGGTATCAGAGCCTGAACTCTCAGTCATTGAACAGTCTGATCTTTGCGCTTACATATTTAAATATTTCTACTTCTCACAACAAAATTTCTTTGTTTTCCAGGGAAGAGTATGACGACTGGAAGATCAGGATGCAAGAACATTTGGCCACACAAGACGAAGACATGTGGTCCGTCATCACATATGGTCCCATGAAAATTATGAAGGCCAGTACAACTATAGCGATATCTGATGGCGCACCTTAGTGGATAGAAAAGAGCAGATTTGAATATAAAACTGAGGACAATAAGAAAGAGAATCTTGACAACGTAGCAAGGGATATCCTATACAAGACTCTGGATAAGACTATGTTCAGCAAAATCAAGACCTGCGCTACGGCCAAGGAGATTTGGGAGAAGTTGACAGAGATTTGCGAAGGCAATGATGAGACTAAGGAGAACAAGCTAACTGTTGCCCAGCAAAAGTACGAGTCCGTCAAGATGTGAGAAGATGAAAAAATGACGGAATTCGATGAGAGATTCAGTGCTGTGGTTGTTAGAGTAGATGCCCAACTAGCCAACTTGTGGCGTGTGGGTTCATAGACTCTTGTATGAAACGATTTTTATTTATGATATTCGCATGTATTCTGAACATGTTCCTAGTCGATTGGGCCGTCAAAATAAGGATAAGGCCGCCCGAGCTCGAGACTAGTATCTTCGATGCGAAGTACTATGTTTCATTGGTAGGGAACATTGTGATGTTCTGAGCATGCAGGTAGATAGTGACCTGGTGAGCTATCGAACTACCCTCGTTCGGACTTTCCAAGTGGTTACCATTTGTCAAGTTGATAAGTCCGAGGTCTTGGTTGTACTGATTAGTCCTCACGACTCGAAACATCATTGAGACTCTACATGATAGGCGTCTCACTTTGACCCGTTTGCCGACTCACTTGGGGTCATTAGTCGGCGGGATTGGGTGAGACCCCGATGCATGTAGGATTCGATGCATCGTTGTCGAGGATTCACCGCTCGCAGACATACGTGGATATCCTATGCTATCTGAGGGGATATAGTGTATAAATCTCTGGCCAGAGTACTAGAAGTGTTTTAGGTAAATGGGTTTACCTAGTTACACTCGCGATGTCACTATTTGATCTCCAAGATGTATGCATAGCTATCGGATCTATAGCGACTCTCGATTTACCAATGGTCGTTGATGTGATCGGGATATATGGATTGAAAGGGCCGTACTGTACGCTAACCACGACCAACTGGTTCTTGCAGGCACTATCAGTGATACCTAGGGGATCATGGGGCGATGTTTCTAGACGCTCTTATCATGATCCGTTGGGCAAGTCCGGAATTGTGATTCTGGAGCCACAATGATTGTGGGCCCACGGCTAGCTGTATCCCTGAACAATTTAGGGTCACACAAGTACTGGATTCGAGATTCCCGCACGGATATTGAGCTCAATGTGTTGAGCGCGAGAAGAGGATTTTGGGGAGTGCGACTTCCTAAAAGTCAACAGGGGTCAAATCGTGATTTTACACTCGCGATGTCACTATTCGATCTCTAAGATGTATGCATAGCTATCGGATCTATAGCGACTCTCGATTTACCAATGGTCGTTGATCTGATCGGGATATATGGATTGAAAGGACCGTACTTTACGCTAACCACGACCAACTGGTTCTTGCAGGCACTATCAGTGATACCTAGGGGATCATGGGGCGATGTTGCTAGACGCTCTTACCATGATCCGATGGGCAAGTCCGGAATTGTGATTCCGGAGCCACAATGGTTGTGGGCCCACGGCTACCTGTATCCCTGAACCATTTAGGGTCACACAAGTACAGGACTCGAGATTCCCGCACGGAAACTAAGCTCAATGTGTTGAGCACTTGAGGAGGATTTTGGGGAGTGCGACTTCCTAAAAGTCAACAGGGGTCAAATCGTGATTTCCCGCTGTTGAGGGGCAAAACGGTCATTTTGCACTGGGTTCTGAAAAATGGCTTTTCAGATCATAGTATTCAGTTTTGGAAACTAAGTCGATCGGTCCGATCTGATCGGCGATCGGAGTTATGATGAAGTCACGGTGAAAGGGATGAACCGAATGTTCATACGTTGGACCAGGCCCGTTGGGCCGGTCCAAGTCTATCACTAGTCTATTTAAAAGACTTAGAGGCTTTAATCAACTCACTTGACACTTGATTACATAACCCTAACCCCAGCATCTAAGTGCGCCGCCCCTCCTCTCTCTAATATCGCCGCCGCCGTCGCCTTGCGCCACCGCCGCCGCCGCCCCTCGTCGGAATTTGTTCCGGCCAACTTTTCGAGGAGTTTCCGTCCGTTCCGATCTCGTCAGGCCTTCTAGTGCAGGCTGACGAAGGAGTCTCCCTTCCGGTCATGGACCTGATGGACGTAATCTACCGCCACCTAACGTGAAGTGCCGGTTTCCTCGTGAAACTGGTCGGAGCCAGGCGCCTAGACGCCAGCAAGGTAACTACCTAAACACCCTATGAATGGTTCATAGTTTGCATTGTTTTTAATTGTATTGAACGTTTCCAGGCCTAATTTTATTCTTTCGCTGCCTCGCCAGGAGACGGGATCCGGATCCGCAACGGTTCCCAAAAGTGGTATCAGAGCTATGGCTCGGATCCTTCAATACAATTGTTGCCATATTGTATCAGATCTTGAATTTCAGATTGAAACATCAAAAAAAAAATTTCAGAACCGTCCGGCCGCCTCCGCGTGCGGCGGCGCCAACATGTTCGCGCAATAGCGCGCGCGCAGCCGCGCGATGGCCTGCGCACTCCCTGCACACGGCTGTCGATTCTTGGCGTTGCTTCCCGCGTGGTTGCGCAATGGCTGGCCGACCGCTTGCTGCCTCCCTCGCGCATGATGATGCGATCAACGGGCGGAGCAGGCGCCGTGCATGGCGCGATGGTGTCGCGCCTGAGATCGCGTGCTGGCCGCGCGATCGTAGCATGCTGGCCGACTGGTTGGCGCACGATGGCGCATGGGAGCACCGCGCTTGTCGCGGCCATGCGCGGCCTTCTGTCGCGCGCGATTTGTTGGCGGCGGCCGCCGCGTGCGGCCGCCGTTCGGGGATGCTCCGGCGATGTCGTGAAGGCTGGTTTTTTTTCTAGGGTTTAGTTCGGGCCTGTCCTGGGCAACCCGTGAAGTTTTCGGGCCAATATTCGTTAACGGGCCCGTTTTGGTCGATTTTGAAATTTTGAGATTTTTGGGCCTAAAATTGGTTTTAAGCCCAAATTGATACAATTAAATTGCAAAATACGATTTTAATTTTGAAATATGATTTTATAAATTAAATATGATTTTGTTGATTAAAATTTGATTTTATCGACAAAATACGATTTTATTTATAAAATACGATTTTGTAATTAAAATATGATTTTGTGGATAAATAATTTGATTATTTAATTTATGCATGTTAATTAGATTATCTGCATGATTGGGATGATCGAGAGCCGTGCTCAATTTGTTAGGTGTATGCGATAGGTTTTCATGATTTCGGTTTGTAAATGTTATTGATTATCATTATTTAAAGTGGGTCTGTTTGTGGCCCGTTCCCACCCCTTGATAAATGTATCCCTTATATGTCATGGTAAATTTAAATGTAAAATTACTAGATTTAGTGGGAGGACATCCGAAGACGGTGGACAATGACGATCAAGGATATTGAAGACCGAAGATCTGTAAAACCGGAAGCATTGTAATAGGATTGCATTGCATGTTGCATTAACCCTAGGATTGGACCCAGGTCCGTGGCTGGCAACCACGGACCGCATAGCTCTCGCTATCGATCATCCCAATATTTATATATGTGATATATAGTTAGTTGAATCCGCATGTTTTAAATATGATTTAAAATATTTGCATGAGACCAAATTTTCGAAAATAAAATCCCTCGTTTTAAATATGATTTAAAACTAATATCAAGATAAATATTTATTCGATAAACTAAAGGGAATTTAAATTTGTTTAAATTTCCCTACCTTCCATCAACAATGGGTGTACGCCGATGCTACCCGTATACATGGCCCGGCTCATATTATTGAGGGGGTCATGTATGCCGGAAAGCTGTCCACGCCATTGACAATCGTTGTGAGTTCGGTTGGAACTCCCTTTAACGTTGGCTCATATTATTGGGGACGTTAAGGGGACCGTCCTTCACGACTCAACATTGATGGGTCATCTTGACACGTGATAGTAAACGACGTCATATTATTGGGCCCTTACTGGACGTGAGGTGAATACATGGAGGTTGCACCGGTTGCAATCGGAAACTACCTTTTGGGGGTCATGGATGGCTGATATTATTCGGGTCCGATCGCTTGATTGGGCTCCGTGTACCCACTAAAGAAACTTGCTTTCTCGATTTCATTAGAGGGTGGTGAAATCGTTAAAATAGTGGGAGGGTAATTCATAAAACTTAACTACCTTGTTTTATGTCTTAGCGATTATTTTATATAGTTAGTGATGATTGTCTGTTTTCTTTCAGTATTACTGCATTGTAAAATGGTTTCGATGAAAAACCCGCTCGCTGCTATACTTGATAGCAACAAGTTCACCGGTCTGAACTACCAAGACTGGCTCCGCAACCTCAACCTTGTGTTGGCTTCGGAAAAACTTCTTTATGCGATAGAGAAGAGTCCTCCGAAGGAAGCCCCTGCTGATATCAGCCCTGAGGAGCTGGTTACGCTTAAACAATGGTGGGACGACGAGGTTAAAGCTCGATGCAATGTAATGGCGTCGATGTCCAATGAAATGCAACGGTGCTTTGAGAAGACAAAGTATGCTGCTGACATACTTTTTCATCTCAAAGAACTGTACGGGGAGAACTCTCGACATGAGAGGTTCACGGCTGTCAAGGAGCTTATGACAAGCCGCATGCGCGATGGGACTTTGGTCCGCGAGCATGGAGTTCGTATGATTGGGCTCGTTGAAAAGCTATCGGGCCTTTATATCACACTTCCACACGAGCTGTCTGTGGATGTGCTTCTCCTCTCACTGCCTGCTGCATTCGACCCCTTTGTGGTCAACTTCAACATGAACAAGCTGGCAGCCACCCTTGAAGAGGTGGTTAACATGCTTGTAGTGTTCGAAGGAACCATAAAGAAGGACAAACCCGTCCTCCTTATGGGCTCTTCTTCCTCTGCGAAGAAGGGGCCCAGACGCAAGGGAAAGAAGCGTTCTGACCCTGCGAAGGAGGAAAAGCCCACTAAGAAACCAAAGGCAAAGGCTTACAAGCCGAACAAGTCCGAGGATGTTTGCCACCACTGCCACAAGCCTGGGCATTGGAGGAGTAACTGCAAGGAGTACCTCGAGCAGTTGCGAAATGCGAAAGGTATGTTCTATATTGAAATAAATATGTCTCTTACTTCGACTTCTTGTGTACTTGATACCGGATGTGGATCTCATATCTGCAATGATTTGCAGGTGATGACAAGAAGCCGACTTCTTAGAGAGGGTGAGACCCACTTGAGGCTTGGCAATGGAGCAAGAGTTGCTGCAGTAGCTATAGGAGATGTTTATTTATTTCTGTCTTCTGATTTTAAGTTGTTATTTAGAAACGTTTTATTTGTTCCCGAATTAATAAAGAACATTATTTCTGTTTCTATGCTTTATAGTGATGGATATTCTTGTATGTTTGCTAATTCGATTTGCAATATTTACAAGAATGAATGTTTAATTGGAATTGGGGAACGCGAAAATGATTTGTACACCTTAAAATTAAAAGACGTTCCAACTCGCGATGTCGAAGCACATACAACAACGATTAAACGGAAACACGATAACTTGAACCCAGCACAGCTTTGGCACGCTAGGCTAGGTCATATTTCTCTAAGTAGGATGAACAAGTTAGTTAGGAGTGACATGTTTGATCTGTCAGACATTAACTCCCTACCGACTTGTGAATCTTGTCTTAAGGGAAAGATGACTAAGCAACCCTTCATGGGCAAGGGTGAGCGTGCTCAAGGCCTATTGGATTTGATCCATACTGATGTGTGTGGTCCATTTAGTATTGGTACTAAATACGGTCACACATACTTCATCACCTTTACCGATGATTACTCTAGGTATGAGTACTTGTACTTAATGAAGCACAAGTCTGAATCCTTTGAAAGGTTCAAAGAATTCAAGGCTGAAGTAGAAAATCAATTAGGCAAAAGTATTAAAGCACTTCGATCTGATCGAGGTGGTGAATACTTGAGTGTTGAATTTCAAGACTATCTGAAAGAGAATGGGATTCTCGCACAGTGGACCCCTCCGGCCACACCACAGCTCAATGGTGTAGCGGAGCGTCGTAATCGAACCCTGTTAGACATGGTTCGATATATGATGAGCTTCATTGAACTTCCTACCTCTTTTTGGGGCTATGCGCTCGAAACGGCGGTAATGTTGTTGAACAATGTCCACACCAAGGCAGTGGATAAGACTCCATATGAGATATGAATGGGCAAACCACCCAAATACTCATTTATGAGGATTTGGGGATGTCCTGCTTACGTGAAGCAGACAGTGGGAGATAAGCTGGATACGAGATCCATCTTATGCTACTTCATTGGGTATCCAAAGAATTCCATTGGATACTACTTCTACTATCCCAGCGAAACGTTTGTTTCTAGGAATGCAACCTTTATGGAAAGAGAATTTCTACTTGATAAGATATGGTTTTCTCCTTGAAGATGATCAAGGTGATCAAGTTGTTGGATCTGATCCAAGAACTTTCAAGGAGGCAATTTCCGATGCTGATTCTAATTTGTGGCTTGAAGCAATGCAGTCTGAGTTTGACTCAATGCATGCTAACCAAGTTTGGACTCTCGTTGACCCTCCCGAAGGAATTGTTCCTATTGGGTGGGTATACAAGAGGAAACTTGGGCCTGATGGTAAGGTAATGACCTACAAGGCACGACTGGTCGCGAAAGGTTACACTCAAAGGCAAGGTGTTGACTATGATGAAACCTTCTCGTCAGTCGCAATGTTCAAGTCAATTAGAATCTTATTAGCCATAGCCGCATGGTACGACTATGAGATATGACAAATGGATGTGAAAACTACGTTCCTTAATGGAAACATTAAGGAAGAGATCTATATGACGCAGCCTGAGGGTTTCACATCTGTTGGATGCGAGCATAAGGTATGCAAGCTTCAGAGATCGATCTACGGTCTCAAACAAGCATCACGAAGTTGGAACCTGAGATTCGATGAAACAATTAAGGAATTTGGTTTCATCAAGAATCCCGAGGAGCCATGTGTATATAATAAGGTAGTTAAAAGAGCTGTGACATTCCTCGTACTTTATGTTGATGACATTCTACTCATTGGGAATGATGTAGGAATGCTGCAATCAACTAAAGTATGGTTGTCTAGTAGATTTTCGATGAAGTACATGGGTGAAGCATCCTATATTCTTGGAGTACAGATCTATCGGGATAGATCGAAATGGATGCTCGGACTCACCCAAGCTACCTACATCGATACCATACTTAAGAGGTTCTCTATGGAAGAGTCCATGAGAGGACACCTACTTATGTGCCACGGGGTCACTCTATCTAAGTCTATGTGTCCGAAGAATGATGAGGAGATAGAGAGTATGACACGTGTGCCATATGCCTCGGCAATAGGTAGTATTATGTATGGCATGATCTCGACTAGACCAGATGTCTCATATTCTCTGAGTGTCACGAGCCGCTACCAGGCCAACCCCGGCCAATTGCATTGGAAGGCTGTAAAGGATATTCTTAAGTACTTACGAAGGACTAAGAATATGTTCATGGTCTATGGGGGTGGTGAACTGAAACTGGAAGGCTACACCGATTCTAGCTTCCAGTGTGACGTGGATGATTCGAAGTCAACCTCTGGATTTGTATTCATGCTCAATGGTGGTGCTGTCTCTTGGAAGAGTTCCAAGAAAGACACCATTGCGGATTCAACCACTGAGGCTGAGTACATCGCAGCATCAGCTGCTGCTAAGGAGGCGGTTTGGATAAGGAATTTCGTCCAAGAGTTGGGCGTCATTCCTCATGGAGTTGGTCCACTCCCGGTGTACTGCGACAACACGGGTGCCGTTGCGCAAGCAAAGGAGCCTAGGTCTCACCAAAGATCCAAACACATACTGAGGAAATACCACATAATCCGGGATATTGTGGCTAGAGGTGACATAGCAGTTGAGAGAGTCGCCTCTGCGGACAACGTTGCTGATCCACTTACGAAGCCCTTGCCTGGACCGTTGTTTGAAAAACATCGCGAAACGATGGGACTGCGACTGATGAGTAGTTGGCTTTAGGGCAAGTAGGAGATTGTTAGAGTAGATGCCCAACTAGCCAACTTGTGGCGTGTGGGTTCATAGACTCTTGTATGAAACGATCTTTATATATGATATTCGCATTTTTGTGGCGTTCTTTACTTTCATTGTGTTGTATGATGATTAACAATTGCGTTGAGTAAAGACCTACAATGCGCTATAGTGTATGTTAGATGTGATAGTGGGTATGACGGATATCATGAAACACATCTAATAGTCACTGTGTATTCTGAATTAGTTCCTAGTCGATTGGGCCGTCAAAATGAGGATAAGGCCGCCCGAGCTTGAGACTAGTATCTGCGATGCGAAGTACCATGTTTCATTGGTAGGGAACATTGTGATGTTCTGATACACAGCGACTATTAGATGTGTTTCATGATAGCCGTCATACCACTATCACATCTAACATACGCTTTAGTGCATTCTAGGTCTTTACTCAACGCAATTGTAAATCATTACACACATAATGAAAGTAAAGAACGCCATATAGAAAATGCGAATATCATATATAAAGACTGTTTGTACAAGAGTCTATAAAACCCACACGCCACAAGTTGGCTAGTTGGGCATCTACTCTAACAGCTAGATGCTCTTACCATAATCCGATGGACAAGTCCGGAATTGTGATTCCGGAGCCACAATGGTTGTGGGCACACGGCTAGCTGTATCCCTGAACCATTGAGGGTCACACAAGTACTGGACTCGAGATTCCCGCACGGAAACTAAGCTCAATGTGTTGAGCACTTGAGGAGGATTTTGGGGAGTGCGACTTCCTAAAAGTCAACAGGGGTCAAATCGTGATTTCCCGCTGTTGAGGGGCAAAACGGTCATTTTGCACTAGGGTTCTAAAAAATGGTTTTTCAGATCATAGTATTCAGTTTTGGAAACTGAGTCGATCGGTCCGATCTGATTGATGATCGGAGTTATGATGAAGTCACGGCGATAGGGATGAACCGAATGTTCATACGTTGGACTCGGGCCCGTTGGGCCGGTCCAAGTCTATCACTAGTCTATTTAAATAGACTTAGAGGCTTTAATCAACTAACTTGACACTTGATTACATAACCCTAACCCTAGCATCTATGTGCGCCGCCCCTCCTCTCTCTAATATCGCCGCCGCCGCCGCCGCCTTGCGCCGCCGCCCCTCGCCGGAATTTGTTCCGGCCAACTTTTCGAGGAGTTTCCGTCCGTGCCGATCTCGTCAGGCCTTCTAGTGCAGGCTGACGAAGGAGTCTCCCTTTAGGTCGTGGACCTGATTGACGTAATCTATCGCCACCTACCGTGAAGTGCCGGTTTCCTCGTGAAACTGGTCGGAGCCAGGCGCCTAGACGCCAGCAAGGTAACTGCCTAAACGCCCTATGAATGGTTCATATTTTGCATCGTTTTTAATTGTATTGAACGTTTCCTGGCCTAATTTTATTCTTCCGCTGCCTCGCCGGCAGACGGGATCCGGATCCGCCACGGTTCCCAACAGTGGTGATAGAGCTGACAAGTCTAGGGAAAGAGTACAACAACAGAGATTTGGCTCTCAAGGTGATGAGAGCACTTCCTAGAGAGTGGGAGGTAAAGACAATGGTGATGTGAGAGTCCAAGGAACTGAACAAGCTTGAGCTCCACGATCTATTTGCCAACCCGAAAGCATACGAGTTTGAGCTAGAAACCAAATCCGAGGCATCATCAACCTCATAACCGACCAAAGCTCTTGCTGCTACAACATCTGAACAGTGCTCACGTAGCAAATATACAGAACAATTGAGCAATGACGTCATGTCCCTCTTCGTCAAGAATTTTGGGAAATTTATGAGAAGAACTCAAAACCCTTCTTTTTCTTATAACAATGCACACAAATCTGAAAAAAATTCTACTGATTTAAATTGTTATAACTGTGGTCGACCAGGGCATTTCGCAGCAGATTGTAACAGACCCAAGAAAGAGGACAGATCTAAGAGAGATGAGAAGAGGCCCACAGAACGATCCAAAGAAATATCCACAGAAAGAAGAAGGACCACATATGAGAAGAGGCCCCACAACAGAGATGATCGTAAAGTGCTTGTTGCTGAAGAGATAAACAAGAACTGGGCGGATTCAGATTCGGAGACTACCTCAAGCAGCTCTTCTAGAGAAAGCGAGCAAGAAGAGGTTCACTGCCTAATGACCAATCAAATAACGGATGATGAGGTATTTGATTTCTCCAATACTGAATTTACACGTGAGGACCTTATGAACGCACTAAATGAAATGGTCCATGAGTACCGTAAGTTATCTCAGACATTCGAGGAGATCAAAGCTGAAAACGGATGTTTGAAAAATAGCTCAGTTGAATCAAGCACTGCTCAGCTTGAGGATAATAACAGTTTACAAACAGAGTTAAGTATGTTAGGACCGAAAAATAGGAAATTAATGCAAGCAAGCGCTGCTACTGATAAATAAAAATTTTTTTGCGCTGCTATAAAGGAGCTAAAATAGCTCAAGGTTCTTGAACATTAAATAGAGCATCGGAGACAGATCTGGTATGTAATAAAAACATGCGGAAAACACCAGAACTGAATCCTGATTTTTAAAACTAGATGCAAACAGATTTCTGTTAAACAGAAATCTGTTCGACTGATGGTGTGTGCAATGATGTATGCGTGCGTGCTAAATAAATGCAAGTGCGTAATAAATAACAGAATACAATACACAGCTATCTGTTTATGGAAGTTCGGACATCAATGTCCTACGTCTCCCCTTCTTCCTTCTTCAGGAAGGTTCCACTAGAAGATTTGATCTACACATCGTGTACAGACCCGATCCCGCAACCAGCAGCTGTGAGAACTCTTAGACTCCACCAGCCCTCGGCTGTCACTCACTTGTTTTACGCCTATGTGAGAAAAGCTACAAACACAGAGTTTAACGTCGTCGTGCTTGGACGGGATCTGATTTTGGTTTGTGATTCACTCGCTAAGAAATTTCGCACATCTCTCAAAATATGCGAGTGAATCTATGTGTGTGTGAGATTTTACAGTGTATAGCTCAAATCTCAAAATAATAGCTGATTGAGACTCAACAGTCGAAACTCGTAGTAAGCTCCTCTCTAATGGCGGTCGACTGCTTCGTCTCTGTTTTTCTTCCCTCTGTATATTCTCTGTTTGTGTTTCTGTGTATGTCGATCTCTATATCTTCTTCAACAGAGAACTTCTGTATATATATGGCTTCCCCCAAATATGGCCGTTAGATTAATTCCAATTCTTTTCTGCTTGTTACGGATAATTTGTCTTCTTCCCAAATTGGTGAAATCATCCTCTGTATATTGTACTATTTCTCAGAATAGTACTAATCTTGTCCCATTGATTTAAGGCATATGTACGACTCAATTTTAGCCACAGATTCTTTCCCTTTTAAACGATGATTGAATCCCAACAGCTGAATGTACTCCAACAAATTGTTCAATAGCTGTTCGCCCAGCTGTTGTCTTTTCTTTGTATATCTCATCAGCTTCTGCTTGTATTCAATTGCTGAAATCATATACTGTTTTAACTTCTGCTGCTTTTCAATTTCTGTTGCAACAACTGAAATATTCTGTTTTTCTTCAATGTCTGCTGTCAGCTTCTGTGTCTATTTTTCAACACATCGACTGTTAACAGTTTCTGCTCCATTCTTCAATTCATCGACTGTTAACAGTTTCTGCTCCATTCTTCAATTCATCTTTTCTTTGCCTTTGTTCAGATTCCTACTGTACATAAGATCTCTACTGTTAGCGTTGCTGATTTGTTGTCTACTGTAGATTTCGATGTATTTATTTTGCTCCTTAGCTGTAGTATATCTTCTTTTGCTTCCGGGCTGCTCAGTCTCTTCTATACCAAAAAATCTTCCACTCTCTCTCTAGTACTCAGCTTCTCGGTTAATGCAGCAAGCTCCTTCTCTTTCATCTCCAAAGTTCTCCTCAGAGAATCAGCTTTTTCTTCCTCTAACGACAGGTCTGCTAGTTTTTGGTTAACCTCGTTTTCTTTCTTCTTCAGGGTCACATTTGCCAACTTAATCAACTTCTCTTTTTCTAAAAGTTCCCACTCCCGAAAATCTTCTTTGTGCTTCAACACAGATGCATCATGTGACATTTCGCTCGGCATTAAAGGACATCCTCTCAGACTTCTTTTCCAAAGTTTGCTCCTGCTTTCTTAATTTTTCCTCCTCAATGTTTGATTTCATTTTCCTGCTGCTCCAAGTTCTCGAGCTTGCCCATCATCTCCTTCTCAAGAGACTTCTTTTTCTCTTCCATTTCAAATTCAAAATCTTGCCTTCGTATATCCAAACCAGATTTGTGGTCATCAAGAAGCTTTTGAATCTCCATGTAAGAGAAGCTGTCCATGCAGAACTCCACGTAAGCGAAGCTGTCCATGCAGGATGCCATGTAAGCAAAGCTGTCCACACAGGACGCCACGTAAGCGAAGCTGTCCATGCAGGACTCCACATAAGCGAAGCTTTCCACATAAGCGAAGATGATAAACTTCTTTTCTTCATCAGCAACCTCAACAACTTTGTAGCGTTCCAACTGTTATCATATTTCTCCTCTTTTTGCATATCCGGTCAGACTTTGCTTTCGATCCTCTTTTCAGTTTCTCTTTTAACTTTATTCCAACAGCTTCTGAATGCTTCTCTTCATTATTGAATCTTCTTCATCAACCTTCTTCAACAGACATCTTCAATAGATAAACTTCTCTATCAGATTTCTCCTGTTATCTTCTGCACACTACGTAGAGTTTTTAGAAACACAATAATAAGTTTTGTGTAATTCAAAACTCAATCTGGATCTGTTTACACAGATCCATCAATCTCTCTCTTTTTTATTTACACAAAACTTTAAATAACAAATGCATGATCTAACAATTCTCTCCCTTTTTGTGGAAATCAAAAAGGGTTCGAACTCCGGCCTTCCCGATGAATTTTAAATAAAACTCTCCCTGCACTGCCACACCAAAAATTGTGACAGCAGGCATTTTAGATTTTGAAAAACAAAAACAGTTTTTGGAAAGAACCAAATGCAACAATATGCTATGATTTTGAAAAGGTACGATTAAAACAGAAACTGATGCAAAATTAGATAGATCAAATTAATAAAGACAAAGACATCACTCTCCCTGTCTTTTATAACATAAGCTCAAAGATATACAAAGCATCAGCAGCTGAAATAATTTCCCCATACCATCAGAGCACTTTTAAAACATTTTAAAGCATTTTAAAACATATAGCTCAAGAGTTTTAAAATAAATGCTCGTTCAAGAACAACCTGCTCTGATACCACTTGTTAGGACCGAAAAATAGGAAATTAATTCAAGCAAGCGCTGCTACTGATAAATAAAAATTTTTTTGCGCTGCTATAAAGGAGCTACAATAGCGCAAGGTTCTTGAACATTAAATAGAGCACCGGAGACAGATCTGGTATGTAATAAAAACATGCGGAAAACACCAGAACTGAATCCTGATTTTTAAAACTCGATGCAAACAGATTTCTGTTAAACAGAAATCTGTTCGACTGATGGTGTGTGCAATGATGTATGCGTGCATGCTAAATAAATGCAAGTGCAGAATAAATAACAGAATACAATACACAACTATTTGTTTATGGAAGTTCGGACATAAATGTCCTACGTCTCCCCTTTGGTTGTTCCGAACTTCCACAAACAAACTCTGAACTCTTACTCTTTACATTACGCACTTATTCATTGAGTTATCTGTTCACAAATTAATAGGCCTTTTTCCGCACATACTTTGTTGGCCGAGAGATTTGATTAAACTGAGATCCTTAAATCTGGTACCTCGGATTTAAGTTAAGCAGCGCTTGTAAAACTTTTAAAAGGTTTCGAAAAATTTAAAATACCAAGAGTTCATTCAACCCCCCCCTTC
The DNA here is from genome assembly GCA_001598015.1 of Dorcoceras hygrometricum. NCBI lineage: Eukaryota > Viridiplantae > Streptophyta > Magnoliopsida > Lamiales > Gesneriaceae > Dorcoceras > Dorcoceras hygrometricum. Next base: position 372,495 of record KQ991168.1, on the reverse strand, counting down.
TGAACTCTTGCAGCAGTTTCGAACTACATTGATCCTATTTTCGGGACTATCAATTGGTATCAGAGCCTGTGTATCTCCTGTATTGAACAGTTATCTTTCGTGCTTTATTATATCTCAATATGTCTACTTCTCACAACAAGATTCCTTTGTTTTCAAGGGAAGACTATGACCACTGGAAGATACGCATGCAAGCGCATCTGGCTGCTCTAGATGATGAAATGTGGGTGGTCCTCACTGAAGGGCCGCTGAAGATTATGAAGCCTAATATAGCGTTTTCTATATCCAATAGCGAGCCTCAGTTCCTTGAGAAGGCCAGACATGAGTATACAAGTGAAGATAAAAAGAAAGAAAACTTAGACAACGTGGCCAGGGATATACTTTACAAGACGCTGGACAAAGACAAAAATATGTTCAGCAAAATCAAAACCTGCGCCACAGCCAAAGACATCTGGGAAAAGTTGATCCAGATATGTGAAGGAAGCGACGAGACAAAGGAGAACAAGCTGACCGTGGCTCAGCAGAAATACGAGTCAATAAAGATGAAGGATAGCGAAACAATGACTGAATTTGACGAGCGCTTCAGTGCAGTTGTCATCGAGTTGAACAGTCTTGGCAAAGAATACAGTAACAGAGAGTTGGCGTTGAAGGTCATGAGAGCATTACCAAAAGAGTGGGATGTGAAAACCATGGCTATGAGGGAATCAAAGGATTTGAACAAACTGGAGATTCACGATTTGTTCGCAAACCTTAAAGCATATGAATTTGAACTCGAAACAAGATCTGAAGTCCCATCAACCTCCCAGCCAACGAAAGCACTAGCTGCTGCAACTACTGAACAGTGCTCTCCAAGCACTAGCAAGACGGCTGATCAACTCAGCGATGACGTCATGTCCCTCTTTGTTAAGAAGTTTGGGAAATTCATGAGAAGATCTTTCAACTCTTCTACTCCTTATAATAATTATCATAAATCTGATAAAGTTAATACTGATTTAACTAGTTTTAACTGTGGTCGTCCAGGGAATTTTGCAGCTGATTGCAATAGGCCAAATAAGGAGGATAGATCCAGGGATGACAAGAGAATGGATGATAGATATCGAAGAGACGAGAAGAAGGAGGATAGATACAAGAGAGAGGACAAGACTGATGAAAGATCTGTTGATAGATCCAAGGAGCGATCCAAGGACAGGAGGATGAGAACAAGATCTGACAGAAGGCCCAAGGTGACGTCAGCAGGTCTCATGGGTGACGTAAGCAAATCTCATGCAAGAACGTGATCGCGTTCATTCGAGGGATCTGGTCTCGTTACGGCGTCGTTTTGTTGTGCGTTGCCAAGCGAGAGATCTGGTTTCGCGTGAGGGATCTGTTTTTGCTCATGCGACGTCGTTTGGTGCATTTGCACGTGTTTTAGCGCTGAGATCTTGTTTGAGTTTGAGCGCTGATATCTGGTGCCTATACGCCGTCGTTTTGGAGTGCACGCGAGAGCAACTTTAGCGCTGGGATCTGTTTTGGTGAAACGCTGCCGTTTTATGCTTGCGCGAGATTTGGCGAGAGAATTGTGTAGCGTGAAATCTGTTTTGCGATATTTTGAGTTGTAGGACACTTTTTTGTCGGTGTTTGACTTGTTTTGTAGCTTATTGAATAGAGGATATAAATGCAAGTGTTGAGTTATACTTAGAGCATTCCAGACCCGATATTTCTTATCCTCAAGCTCGAAACCCTCGATTTTAGCTACTGTTCACCGTCACTTTCTATCGCCATTTCCCGTTGATTCCGACCTCCGATTTTCGTGTTCTTGGTAGCGTTGGAAAGCCCTCGAAAAGATATTTCTTTCCATACCACTTTTGAAGGCTGAAGTGAGCTGAGACAGATTCGAGAAGCTACTGATTTTGGCAGTGATTTGGGTTGTGCAGGTAGCTTCCGGTTCTTTGATCTTTGAATATTGTTCCTAGTGTGATTTTAGCCTTACGATAAGTTGTATGGTGTGATTGGAACGTTGATTCGAATTTTGGTCTTTCCAGCCGTGAGTGTTGAGGGTTGGCCGTGAGTTTTTGGTAGGAAGTTGGAGGTAGAATTGTGTTAGCCATTTCTTGAATCTCTTGTGTATGATTCCAGATTTCAGCTTATAGGAAGCCCTCTGCCGTGAATTTCAAAGCCAAGAGAATCTGCTTCCTTAGGCAGTGTGATTGCCGTGCCTTTTTGAGGTAGTTTGTTGAGGAATTAAGGTACGATTTGAGCAGCCCTTAGCAGCTTGAGCGTGAACATGTATATTTTTCGATGTTGTGAACTGCTGTTATGTGGCTTACGTGAATTTAGATGATGAAATTGATTGAGTTATGTTTTGCTTCACGTATTATAAATTGTATGCATCTAGCATGGATATTGAATGGCATTCATGCATACATCTTGAGCCTGATTTACAGATTTGATTTGATAACCTGATTGGGTGCCACGTTGCGACTGGCCGACTGTTGGGTCATGCCCGAAAAGTCCAACGCTATCGTTGGAGCGGTGACTATCGGATACGAGTGTCTACCGCCGAGCTGTGATGGGCTGACGGGCCCCGATGATCACGGACCGATGATTTCCCGGTTGATAGACCGTGGTATAGAGGCGACTTGATATGATTTGCCGGTTGATGCACTGGCCTAGCTGACTGATTTCCTTTGACAGCCTCATGCATTCATAGCATTGATTTATAGCATGTTGCTTGATTTTCTGCTTTGGTAGCTCTTCGTACTGAGGCTTGACCTCGTACTTGTTTCCTGCTTTTGTCTTGTTTGGGTCTGCATTGCCCATTTGCAGGAGCTTCAGGTAACCAAGCTGGGCCGAGTGGAAGTTCAGCTGGTCGATCCCCGCGTCCCTGAGTCCCAGTCTATATATGATATGTATTGAACCGGGGGATGCCCCGTGTTATCATGTATTGGAGATTTGTATTTGATTGATATACTGTTGTTACCTGTTGTGTTTGAGTTTGAGTCAACTAGTATTTGAGTATTGAATATTTTGAATGTATGATTTGGAGTTCAGGCCCATTGTATTTCGAAAAATTTTTAAGCCCTGATTTTTAGCTTCTGTGTTATTGCGTTTATTATGTGTTAATTGTTAGTAATTAGCACGGGGCCTGACATTTTTGTTATCAGAGCTTAAACTGGGATAAGCTCGATTTCTTTTGATCACACTCGAGTCTAGGCACAGAGTTTTGATTTGATTTTGATTGCCTCTGTGACTTATGTGATCTATTATCTGTCTTGTTATTCTATCTGCTGTGAGATCTTACCTCTAGGCTTGTTTAGATGTCGTCGAGACGAGGAGGAGGTAGGAGGACTAGACGTTCCGTGGAGGAATCTAGAGCAGGTAGTGATGACGACGCTCAGGTTGAGGACGTCACTAGGCAGATAGGTGGAATGGAGTTGATCTTAGCCTGATTTCAGCGGACGAACCCACCAACGTTGGCCGGTACTGAGGGTGGTGCTAGGGCTGAGGCGTGGCTTGTGCAGATGGAGGATTTATTTGACACCTTGGAGTACGCTCCGGAAAAGAGACTGAAGTTGGCAGTGCTGCAGCTGCGAGATGATGCGCAGCGCTGGTGGAGGAGTACTTCTAGGATGCTTCGAGATAGTGGGACGGAGCTCACTTGGGATGTTTTCTGTGAGGCTTTTCGACGCGAATACACTCCAGAGTCCTATTTCGCCAGCCGTGAGCGTGAGTTTGATAATTTGAAGCAGGTTGATATGCGTGTGGCCGAGTATGCGAGGCGGTTTTCTGCGCTTCTAGTGTACATGCCAGCTGTGGCGAACCAAGAGCGAACGAAGAGGAACAAGTTCTTGAAGGGCTTGAGACCTGACCTTTACCGAATGGTGCTGTCTGGGTCCCCGGCGACCTTTATGGAAGCTGTGAACAATGCAGTTGACATCGAGGAGAGTTTGATGGATCCTGAGGCTCCGATACATCAGACGTCTGGACGTGCTTCTCAGCCAGCTCAGGCGGTGTCACAGTCGTATCAGTCTCCTCAGGGGTCACAGCAGTCGAGTATCCAGCAGTTCAGACCCCGAGGGAAGCAATTCAAGAAGAAGGGCCATCTAGTTCTTCTGGTTCGTGTGAGCTCTGGTCTTGGCAGTAATATTAAAAAAAGATCTCAATTAAAACTAACTAATATTAAAGAGGACCTTCCCGACCCCCGTTTCAGATTCCCCGCAGGCGCAGGCGAATGCCTTGACAGGAGATCAGGCTGAGGAGACTCCGGGCATGGTGATTAGAGGTACATGCTCTATTTATGATTATCCTGCGAGAGTTTTGTTTGACACTGGTGCATCACACTCCTTCATTTCTGAAATGTTTGTGTTTGAGCGTGGGTTGAGTTCTTCCCCACTGTGTGATGTTGTTTCCGTGTCTACTCCTGCTGGTGTGAACTTGTGGTCCCGTGAGGTAGTAGTAGATTGCCTGATTAGGTTTGATGAGCATGTTTTGGTGACCAATTTGATTGTGTTGGGGATTAGAGATTTCGACTGTATTTTGGGAATGGATGTGTTATCTAACTATAGGGCTACCGTTGATTGCTTCCATGGTGTGGTGAGATTTCGCCCTGATACGGGTGAGAGGTGGGATTTCTACGGCACTGATTCGAGGTCGAAGATTCCCCTAGTGTCCGCTATGGAGATGTTTAGCTTGCTATCGCTAGGTAATGCAGGGTTCATGATCTACGCACTTGATAGTTCCCAGGAGCAGCGATTAGAGTTGCGCGACATCCCCGTCGTTCGAGAGTTTCCCGACGTGTTTCCAGATGAGATTCCTGGATTCCCTCCTCGACGCGAGATCGACTTCAGTATTGAGTTGGTGCCCGGTACCGCCCCGATTTCTAGAGCTCCTTACCGGTTGGCGCCCGCAGAGTTGAAAGAGCTGAAGGATCAGTTGAGTGATCTCTTAGAGAAAGGCTTCATCAGACCGAGCATGTCGCCTTGGGGAGCTCCGATTTTATTTGTGAAAAAGAAAGATGGCACTATGAGGATGTGTGTGGACTTCAGACAGTTGAATAAGGCCACGGTGAAGAACAAGTATCCTCTACCGAGGATTGATGACTTGTTCGATCAGTTGCAGGGATCGGTTGTTTACTCGAAGATTGACTTGCGCTCTGGTTATCACCAGTTGCGAATTAGAGACGCTGACATTGCGAAGACAGCCTTCCGGACTCGGTATGGGCATTTTGAGTTTCTTGTCATGCCTTTCGGATTGACGAATGCCCCTGCTGTCTTCATGGATTTGATGAATCGCGTCTTCAGCGAGTATATCGATCGGTTCGTAATCGTCTTCATAGATGACATTTTGGTGTACTCGAGGAGCAAGAGAGAGCACAAGGAGCATTTGAGGCTAGTATTGCAGAGATTGAGAGACTCGCATCTCTATGCCAAATTCAGCAAGTGCGTGTTTTGGCTCGATAGGATTATCTTTTTGGGTCACGTGATTTCGGCACAAGGGATTTCGGTGGATCCTAGCAAGGTCGAAGCAATTCTGAACTGGGAGAGACCTATGAATGTATCTGAGATCCGTAGTTTCTTGGGATTGGCCGGCTACTATAGGCGTTTCATTGAGAAGTTTTCTTCGATAGCCAAGCCTATGACGCAGTTGACTCAGAAAGATAAGAGATTTGTATGGACTGATGAGTGCGAGTACAGTTTTCAGACGCTGAAGGAGAAGTTGTCTACTGCTCCTGTTTTGGCCCTACCGTCTGGCTCCGGAGGATTTGTTGTGTGCTCCGATGCTTCTCTGAATGGTTTAGGGTGTGTTCTGATGCAGAACGGGTACGTGATCGCGTATGCGTCTCGACAGTTGAAGCCTCACGAGACGAGGTACCCGGTTCATGATTTGGAGTTGGCTGCAATAGTGTTTGCCTTGAAGATTTGGCGGCATTATCTCTATGGTGAAGAATTTGTGGTGTACACCGACCACAAGAGCCTGAAATATATCTTCACGCAGTCAGATTTGAACATGAGGCAACGACGCTTGATGGAATTTCTTAAGGACTTTGACTGTGAGATTCAGTATCAGCCTGGGCGAGTGAACTTGGTAGCAGACGCTCTAAGTCGAAAGACCCAGCCTGATATGTTAGCATCCTTGAGTATTTCAAAGGTTCATGAGGAGTTGAGTACTTCTGGTTGGCGATTCCAGCCGGGTGATCAGTATTTCTTTGTTTCTTCTCTTCAGGTGGAACCGCAGATTGTGATGAACATCAGGGAGGCGCAGAGGACCGACCCCTATATCCATGAGTTGAGGATTAAGGCGTAGTCAGGTCAGTCTGATGATTTCTCTATTACTTCTGATGGATGTTTGAGGTTCAGGGGGAGATTAGTAGTTCCGAACCTGATTGATCTGAAGGAGACCCTCATGAATGAAGCACATTGTAGTCGGTACAGTGTGCATCCAGGCGAGCGAAAGATGTAACATGCCTTGAAGTCTCACTACTGATGGGCAGGTATGAAGAGCGACATTTCTGCTTTTGTTGCTAGATGTATGAATTGCCAGCAGGTCAAGGCTGAGAGAATGAGACCTGGTGGATTGCTCCAGAGTTTTCCGAGGTTCACTTCTCGATTTTGGAAGAGTTTGCAAGCAACTATGGGTTCGAGATTGGCTATGAGTACGGCCTATCACCCACAGACAGACGGACAGTCTGAGCGGACTATACAGACTTTAGAGGATATGCTGCGTGCAATTGTGATGGATTTTAGCGGTGGCTGGCAGGATTCGCTATCCTTGGTTGAGTTTTCGTATAATAACAGCTACCAGGTGACTATCGGAATTGCTCCGTTTGAGGCGTTGTATGGTCGAAAGTGCAGATCTCGGATTTGTTGGGAAGAAGTGAGCGAGTTTCTACCCCGGAGTTTGTTCAGCACATGAAGGATCAGATCGATTTGATTCGGAGTAGGATGAAAGCTGCTCAAGACCGTTTCTCGAGTTATGCTAATAGAAGACGTCGACCGTTAGAGTTTGAGGTTGGCGATCGTGTGTTTCTCAAAATTTCTCCTTTCAAGAGCGTGATGAGATTCAGATTTAAAGGCAAATTGGCTCCCAGATTCGTTGGTCCCTTTGAGATTATCGAGCGGATTGGACAATTGGCTTATAGACTGAGGCTTCCCGAGGAGTTAGCCGCGATGCATGACGTGTTTCATGTGTCAATGTTGAGAAAATATGAGCCGGATCCGTCCCATGTTTTGAGAACTGACGAAGTTGAGGTGGATTCTGCCTTGAGTTATGTCGAATATCCGATGCAGATCTTGGATAGGAAGGAGAAACAGCTGAGGAACAAGATAATTCCGTTGGTGATGGTCCAATGGAGCAAGCATGGCCGAGAAGAAGCAACCTGGGAAGTTGAGGAAAAGATGAGACATGATTGGCCTCATCTCTTTGAGCACTGATCGTGCAGAATTTCCAGGTAAATTTCTGGTTTTGTTTTGAATTTGATGATTTGTTGTGCTGATTTGCATGTTTGATTGTTTCTGCCTTGGTTTGTCTTTGATTTCGAGGACGAAATCTCTTAAGGTGGGGAGAATGTGAGGATTCAGATTTCTAATTAGTGATTAATCGGATTTTGAGTTAGATTAGTCGCGAGAATTAAGAATTTAGATTTCTGGAATTTCGAATTTTGGTGAAATCTGTTCGAATGGTTTGAGAGATCTGCTTTCCCGAGATCTGGTCGTGTATTTTTATGGTGGGATTGGAATGTTTATTCGAATTTTTGTCTTTCCAGCCGTGAGTGTTGAGGGTTGGCCGTGAGTTTTTGGTAGGAAGTTGGAGGTAGAATTGTGTTAGCCATTTCTTGAATCTCTTGTGTATGATTCCAGATTTCAGCTTCTAGGAAGCCCTCTGCCGTGAATTGCAAAGCCAGGAGTTTTAGCCTTCCGATAAGTTGTATGGTGGGATTGGAACGTTGATTTGAATTTTGGTCTTTCCAGCCGTGAGTGTTGAGGGTTGGCCGTGAGTTTTTGGTAGGAAGTTGGAGGTAGAATTGTGTTAGCCATTTCTTGAATCTCTTGTGTATGATTCCAGATTTCAGCTTCTAGGAAGCCCTCTGCCGTGAATTGCAAAGCCAGGAGAATCTTCTTCCTTAGGCAGTGTGATTGCCGTGCCTTTTTGAGGAAGTTTGTTGAGGAATTAAGGTACGATTTGAGCAGCCCTTAGCAGCTTGAGCGTGAACATGTCTATTTTTCGATGTTGTGAACTGCTGTTATGTGGCTTACGTGAATTTAGATGATGAAATTGATTGAGTTATGTTTTGCTTCACGTATTATAAATTGTATGCATCTAGCATGGATATTGAATGGCATTCATGCATACATCTTGAGCCTGATTTACAGATTTTATTTGATAACCTGATTGGGTGCCACGTTGCGACTGGCCGACTGTTGGGTCGTGCTCGAAAAGTCCAACGCTATCGTCGGAGCGGTGACTACCGGATACGAGTGTCTACCGCCGAGCTGTGATGGGCTGACGGGCCCCGATGATCACGGACCGATGATTTCTCGGTTGATAGACCGTGGTATAGAGGCGACTTGATATGATTTGCCGGTTGATGCACTGTCCTAGCTGACTGATTTCCTTTGACAGCCTCATGCATTCATAGCATTGATTTATAGCATGTTGCTTGATTTTCTGCTTTGGTAGCTCTTCGTACTGAGGCTTGACCTCGTACTTGTTTCCTTCTTTTGTCTTGTTTGGGTCTGCGTTGCCCATTTGCAGGAGCTTCAGGTAACCAAGCTGGACCGAGTGGAAGTTCAGCTGGTCGATCCCCGCGTCCCTGAGTCCCAGTCTATATATGATATGTATTGAACCGGAGGATGCCCCGTGTTATCATGTATTGGGGATTTGTATTTGATTGATATACTGTTGTTACCTGTTGTGTTTGAGTTTGAGTCAACTAGTATTTGAGTATTGAATATTTTGAATGTATGATTTGGAGTTCAGGCCCATTGTATTTCGAAAAATTTTTAAGCCCTGATTTTTAGCTTCCGTGTTTTTGCGTTTATTATGTGTTAATTGTTAGTAATTAGCACGGGGCCTGACACGTGCTCTCCACAAGCTGCATGAAATCCAAAAATCAGTGCACGATAGAACTGGTTTGGGTTTCAATAGTAGTGACAACAGTGAAGGAGAAACAAGTACTCAATCACAGCCAGCATATGACAAGTTCAACAAGATGAGCTTTGTCAAAGCCAACGTGATATATGACTGCTATGAGTCGATAATATTTGATGACCAGAACTCTCCCAAGTTGAGCGATAATGGAAAAGCTGATATCGGCTTTTCAAAACCTGAGAACTCCAAGCCAAGATGGCTAAAGAACAGACTGGACAAAGACAAAGCAAAATCTGGTCGAAAGCCATTTGTTCCTAACCAGCCATGGCGTAGTTCAACGAAGATAAAATCGGGTTGGAAAAAGGTTCAGCAGAAAAGAGATCTAAGTGGTCACAAAATGAAATCAAAACTCAACATACCTCACAATTATGCACAGACCCTTAAGGATACTTATACTGGAAAAACTGTCAAGGTCATTAAGGATACCTAGAGTAATCGTCGGTAAAGGTGATGAAGTATGTGTGACCGTATTTAGTACCAATACTAAACGGGCCGCACACATCAGTATGATCAAATCCAATAGGCCTTGGGCACGCTCACCCTTGCCCTTGAAGGGTTGCTTGGTCATCTTTTCCTTAAGACAAGATTTACAAGTTGGTAGAGAGTTAATGTCTGACAGATCAAACAAGTCACTCCTAACTAACTTGTTCATCCTACTTAGAGAAATGTGACCTAGCCTAGCGTGCCAAAGTCGTGCTGGATTCAAGTTATCGTGTTTCCTTTTAATCGTTGTTGTATGTGCTTCGACATCGCGAGTTGGAACATATTTTAATTTTAAGGTGTATAAATCGTTTTCGCGTTCCCCAATTCCAATTAAACATTCATTCTTGTAAATATTGCAAATCGAATTAGCAAACATACAAGAATATCCATCTCTATCAAGCATAGGAATAGAAATAATGTTTTTAATCAATTCAGGAACAAATAAAACGTTGCAATAATGGCTGGATCAGAGGAAATGATGGACAAGGAGCTGAATTGTCGAGTTTTCTGTGTGCGTGCGTGTGTGTGTGTGTTTTTAATTTTTTGACTTTCTGAGGAATTTAGAATTGAGTATGATTAATGCTCGAATTCTCCTTCGTGCTCTCTCTTCTTTCGCATAATGATCTTCTAGTTTGGTTTTTTTTTTTTTTTGCTTCCATTCCAATTACGGTTTCCGATTTACTGACGTGTTTCTGCATCAGTGATTACATTTTCCAATAAGTTCGTATATTTCCCCTAAAAAACGACCGGGTTCCTGGAATTTCGTTTGTCCTTCGTTCTGGGTCATCCAAATGTAGAGCCGAGAAAGATTGATCCAAGCTGTTTTCGTTTTCTCATATGCTTCTGATTTGTCTGCTCTTGTGGAATTTCCAGCTCTTTGTGTGTTTTTTTACTGGGGGTGTGAGTTAATTCGGGCCCATATTTAGGTTTGAGGCGTTTATATCTTCTTATTTTGAGAAGCTGTGCTCACGGATTTCGTCGCGAGGAAGCGCGTTGCATTTCCTTCAACGTAATTCTGCTATCAAGGTAATGAACATTTACGAGACTTATTATGATCTCTGTGATGGCTTATGTCGATTTTCGTGATCAGTCTTGCATGCTTGAATACATTCTACTTTTGTGGTGCATGCTTGGTCAGTTTATGTACTGCACTTGAACAACTTCTCGAACTGATTTGTACTTTTCTGGGATAGATCTTGAGCATGGTTGATCTGTATCCCCATGCTTATTTCGAGCAGTCCAAACCTTTTTCTTTTTTCTTCATCTTTCGATGTCATTCTGATAGATGATCATTGTTTTGTCGCGAGATTCCATCTTTTGGGATGCGTTTTTGTGGTACCGGGACGAAAACAATTGTTTTCTTTATTACACGAGAACAACCGATATGGAAGAATCTGAGAAAAAACTACAATACCTAGTTTTTTCGTCTTATGTGTTGTGATTACCAGAGCATGTAGCTTAATTGGTTAACTTACTACCTCACTTATTTAGTAATTACTGTAAATGGAACTCTGATATTATTAGAGAATATGTTATTTTGCCATATTATTGCATTATTGCACATGTTTTACGGTTAGGGTGCAGCTCAGAATTAATGCAGTATTCTTGCTGTAATGTGGTACATGCAAATGAGGATTAAAAGTGATGGTTCTTTTAATATATTTAGTTAAATCTCAATTCATGCTGTATATAATGGTGGTCTCACACACAAAATGTGCTTTGAATTTGTCTTGCCTACCTTGTTTTCAGCGATTAGTTTCTGTGGCTGGTGCATCTCCAAGGATTTATTTGGTGATGATCCATGAAAACAATAAGTGTTTTTCTATTAAAGAGTGTGGCATTAGCTATTTTCTTGAGTTTGTTTCTTGGTGCATGATATTTTGTCAAATAACTCGAAATTATTGCTTTCTATCTGTATCTTGTTAACATGTATGCCCGTGTTACATATTACCAGAGTAAAGTTTTCTCATGGTCATAAATATTCTTGTTTGATTTTGCTAGTTTTCCCAGATGTTGATAACGGTTACATCATGTTATCTGTAAGAAATTTGAATTTCGCTATGACTTGCTACCTTGCTTACTATTGTTGATAGTTTTCCCTAAACATTTTAGGTGATTAGTATGACAAGTGACAGTGAGGACATGATGCCAATGAATGGTGAAGATTCGCCATTAGAGGATGCTATTGATGGAGGAAATGTGAGCGGAAATGTTTCGCTGAAAAAGGGTCCCTGGACTACTGCTGAGGACTCAATTTTGGTTGACTATGTCACCAAGCATGGAGAGGGGAACTGGAACGCAATTCAGAAACATACGGGTCTTGCACGCTGTGGAAAAAGTTGTCGTCTGAGGTGGGCAAATCACCTTAGACCTGATTTGAAGAAAGGTGCATTTACTTTAGAGGAAGAGAACCTTATCATTGAACTTCATGCCAAAATGGGAAATAAGTGGGCGAAAATGGCTGCTGAGGTATTCATTAGTTCTCTGTAATGTTTACTGGTTGTATCTATTGCTGTTTTGCATGTCCGACTTATTACTTCTGCTTTCCTACTCATTTAGTGTTTATGACATAGAAATGACCTGTTGTGTACATTAATGCGTGTTTATGATATATATTTGTGTATGGTCTTTTCATTCTAGTCATGTAGATGTTCTAATTCTACTTGTGTTATGACATATATGCTAATATGCTAGTGGTTTGCATTAAATGAGCAAAGTATTAAAAACCAGTGCTTCTGGAGAGCATGTGACTTTCCCCTGCTATCCATTTATGTTTATGGTATTTTTATTCTATTCATGCAGATACTCTGATCTGTAGATGTGATTCCATAAATATGCTAGCTCTGTTTTCACTTAAATGGGTGGAGTATGATGGCTTCATTATTTTTGAAGAGCTTCAGTGCTATTTTTTTTCTGATTTCTTGTCCTCGTTCATCATATCGGCTATTCTTTTTCTGTGTAGTTACCTGGACGCACAGATAATGAGATCAAGAACTACTGGAACACAAGAGTCAAAAGAAGACAAAGAGCCGGGTTACCAATCTATCCACCTGATTTGCATGTGCAATCATTTAATGAGAACCAACCAGATGATGATAGTAATTCATTTTCGTCTATGGAAGCACCACATTTTGACTTATTGCCATATAACAACTTGGAGATTCCAGAATTCAAAGGTTTTGACCTGAATCAGCAGTTCTATTCTGGCGACAGCAAGCTAGCAGGAGATCCTTACCTTACTTACCCAAACGAGTCTTGTTTCCCATCATCTCATTCACCCAAACATCCTGAAAGACCCGAATATTTTTATCATGGTTCAAATCCTGTTGTTAGTAACGTTACCCCAGACTTTAGTCAACATCACTATGATGGTTATTTGCCAACAGCCCATTCTTTTCAATTCTCCCCTGCCTATGATTACAGTTCAAATTATTATAATGGATCATCCTCAAGTGCATTTCCTGGCAGCCATGTCATATTAAATGGCAAACCTTCTTCTTCAGAGCCTGCTTGGGCAATGAAGCTGGAGCTCCCTTCACTCCAAACTGAAATGGGTAGTTGGGGCTCACCCTCTACCCCATTGCCTTACCTTGAATCTGTTGACACGTTAATACAAACCCCTCCAAATGAATTATGCACTCCGGCATGTAGTCTGTCACCGGGAAATAGTGGTCTCCTGGATGCTGTGCTGTATGAATCACAAATTATGAAAATCTCAAATACGAACAGTCACCAGCAGACTTCACTTGCTTCTGGCTTGGACGATGATATAGTGGATACTTCATCGCAGGATCCCCAGACTGGATGGGAACCTTATGTTGAACCAGTTTCTCCTTTAGGCCATTCTTCTCCTGCGATGTTCACTGAAAGTACCCCCAGCAATGGGAATTCATCCCAATTCATTGAGGTCACGCCAGGTCTCAGTGCTTTATTTTTCACATCAACTTCCTTGGCTTCTCCTTAGTTTATATTTCCTTTCTGGTCGTGGATCGGATTGACGTAACTACCGCAATCAACCGAGAAGCGCCGGGTTCTTGAAACACCGGTTGGAGCCAGGCACAAGTGCCAGCGAGGTAACACGCCTGAAACACCCTATGTATGTTGATACATATAGAATTGTTCTTCGTATTGATCGCCTCCCGGTACTCTAATTTTTGTTCTTCCGCTGCCTGACCGGGGGGCGGATCCGGATCCCCAACAGCGGCGGCGCCACCACGAAGAACGCGCCAGCGAGGTAACACGCCTGAAACACCCTGTATGTTGATACATATAGAATTGTTCTTCGTATTGATCGCCTCCCGGTACTCTAATTTTTGTTCTTCCGCTGCCTGACCGGGGGGCGGATCCGGATCCCCAACAGCGGCGGCGCCACCACGAAGAAAATTGCGCGCGGCAGCCGCACGCACGTCGCCGATCAATACGCACAGCCGCGCAACCATTTGCGCATGCTGCGCCTCTTCGATCGCACGTCCAGTAGCCTCGTCGCGCAAGCCTTCCTCAAGTAGCACACCACCGTGCATCGAACATCGGCCACCGAGCAACGAGCGGCGCGCGACCAGCGGCGCAACGCTGTGCAACGCTTGCGAGAGCGGCGGCCGCATCGCGCGACCAACGCGGCCGAGGCACGCGACAAGCGCGGCAGGCGCACGGCCGAGGAGTGCGACAAGTGCGGCAGGCGCACGGCCGAGGCGTGCGACAAGTTTTGCGACGCATCGTCAAGAGAAGCCCAGCCATGCGCGTCCAGCGTGCATGTACCTCGCACGTTCATGCGCGCGGTGGGGAGCCGCCATGCGCGGCGGCGCCGCGGCGGATCCAGCCTGAAATTTCGTTTGATCTTTCTGAAAAATTAGAAAATCAGATACAATATGGCATAATCGTATTGATCAGATCCGAAAACCTGGCTCTGATACCACTGTTGGGATCTGGATCACGCCCCCCGGCGAGGCAGCGGAAAAACAAAAATAAACATGTGCCGGGAGACGATCAATACGATAATACAAAACAATTCTATGACATTCATAGGGTGTTTTAAGGAATACCTTGCTGGCACTTGTGCCTGGCTCCAACCGGAATTACAAGAACGCCACAGAGAGTTGGCGTTGAAGGTCATGAGAGCATTACCAAAAGAGTGGGATGTGAAAACCATGGCTATGAGGGAATCAAAGGATTTGAACAAACTGGAGATTCACGATTTGTTCGCAAACCTGAAAGCATATGAATTTGAACTCGAAACAAGATCTGAAGTCCCATCAACCTCCCAGCCAACGAAAGCACTAGCTGCTGCAACTACTGAACAGTGCTCTCCAAGCACTAGCAAGACGGCTGATCAACTCAGCGATGACGTCATGTCCCTCTTCGTTAAGAAGTTTGGGAAATTCATGAGAAGATCTTTCAACCCTTCTACTCCTTATAATAATTATCATAAATCTGATAAAGTTAATACTGATTTAACTTGTTTTAACTGTGGTTGTCCAGGGCATTTTGCAGCTGATTGCAATAGGCCAAATAAGGAGGATAGATCCAGGATAAGGAGGATAGATCCAGGGATGACAAGAGAATGGATGATAGATATCGAAGAGACGAGAAGAAGGAGGATAGATACAAGCGAGAGGACAAGACTGATGAAAGATCTGTTGATAGATCCAAGGAGCGATCCAAGGACAGGAGGATGAGAACAAGATCTGACAGAAGGCCCAACAGAAAGAATGATAGGAAAGTACTGGTTGCTGAGGAAAGCACCAAGAGCTGGGTAGATACTGACTCAGAATCTTCATCCAGCAGCTCCTCATCAAGTGATAGTGAACAGGAAGAGGTTCACTGTTTTATGGCTGACCAGACATCGGATGACGAGGTATTCGATTTCTCTAACGTTGAATTTACACGAGAAGATCTTGTCAGTGCACTAAATGACATGGTCAAAGAGTACATGAAGCTTTCTCATTAATTCGAGAAAGTTAAAGCTGAAAACATAAGTCTGAAAAGTAGTTCGATTGAATCAAGTTATGATGAGCTTGAGGATATTGACAGCTTGAAGATTGAGTTGTGTAAGCTGACAGCTGAGAATGATTTGTTGAGAAATGAATCTAGTGAGCTCAAGGCTGAAGTTGAAAAATTAACTAAAGAAATGAGCTCATGGAATCAATCAGCTCGTGCTCTCCACAAGCTGCATGAAATCCAAATATCAGTGCACGATAGAACTGGTTTGGGTTTCAATAGTAGTGACAACAGTGAGGGAGAAACAAGTACTCAATCACAGCCGGCATATGACAAGTTCAACAAGATGAGCTTTGTCAAAGCCAACGTGATATATGATTGTTTTGAGTCGATAACATTTGACGACCAGAACTCTCCAAAGCTGAACGATAATGGAAAGGCTGGTATCGGCTTTTCAAAACCTGTCCTAGTGTGTGAGAAACAGAGAGTTGAGCGTTTCATTGTAACAATCTCACACACAGATTCACTCGCACATTTCGTGAGTTGAGCTAAATTGATTAGCGAGTGAATCAAAACCCAAATGCAAACAGTTTCCGTCCAAGCACGATGACGTTAAACTCTGTGTATGTAGTCTTTGAACAGAGACGTTAATCAAGTTCTGAGTGAACAGCCGTGGGCTGGTAGAGTCTAGGAGTTCTCACAGCTGCTGGTTGCGGGATTGGGTCTGTACACGTTGTATAGATCAAATCTTCTAGTGGAACCTTCCGAGGTGGAAGAAGGGGAGACGTAGGACATTGAGGTCCGAACTTCCAGAAACAAATCGATGGAGTATTGTATTCTTTAAGATTTCAGCACTTGCATTTATATTCAGCACTCACGCATAGACAGTTAGCACACACACAGTAAGTCTCGAACCGATTTATGTTGCACATAAATCTGTTTGAGTTGTTTTAAAATATTAGGATTCAGTTCTGGTGTTTTCCGCATGATTTTAATTCATACCAGATCTGTCTCTGGTGCTCTGTATTTTTAATGTTCAAGAACCCGAGGTATTGCACCTTATGATTAGCAGCGCGCAAAATTTTTAATGATCCGTTTTAGTAACAGCGCCTGCTAAGTTCATTTGATGAACTGGAGGAGGAACTGCAAGGAGTACCTCGAGCAGTTGCGAACTGCAAAAGGTATGTTCTATATCGAAATAAATATGTCTCTTAATTCGACTTCTTGGGTACTTGATACCGGATGTGGATCTCATATCTGCAATGATTTGCAGGTGATGATAAGAAGCCGACGTCTTAGAGAGGGTGAGACCCACTTGAGGCTGGGCAATGGAGCAAGAGTTGCTGCAGTAGCTATAGGAGATGTTTATTTATTTCTGTCTTCTGATTTTAAGTTGTTATTGAGAAACGTTTTATTTGTTCCCGAATTAATAAAGAACATTATTTCTGTTTCTATGCTTGATAGTGATGGATATTCTTGTATGTTTGCTAATTCGATTTGCAATATTTACAAGAATGAATGTTTGATTGGTATTGAGGAACGCGAAAACGATTTATACACCTTAAAATTAAAAGACGTTCCAACTCGCGATGTCGAAACACATACAACAACGATTAAAAGGAAATGCGATAGCTTAAACCCAGCACAACTTTGGCACGCTAGGCTAGGTCATATTTCCCTAAGAAGGATGAACAAGCTAGTTGGGAGTGACATGTTTGATTTGTCAGACATTAACTCCCTACCGACTTGTGAGTCTTGTCTCAAGGGAAAGATGACTAAACAACCCTTCAAGGGCAAGCCTGAACGTGCCCAAGCCCTATTGGATTTGATCCATACTGATGTGTGTGGCCCACCTAGCATTGGTACTAAGTACGGTCACACATACTTCATCACCTTTACCGATGATCATTCTAGGTATCGGTACTTGTACGATCGCCGATCAGATCGGACCGATCGACTCAGTTTCCAAAACTGAATACTATGATCTGAAAAACCAATTTTCAGAACCCCAGTGCAAAAAGACCGTTTTGCCCCTCAACAGCGGAAATCACGATTTGACCCCTGTTGACTTTTAGGAAGTCGCACTCCCCAAAATCCTCTCCTCATGCTCAACACATTGAGCTGAGTATCCATGCGGGAATCTCGAATCCAGTACTTGTGTGACCCTCAATGGTTCAGGGATACAGCTAGCCGTGGGCCCACAACCATTGTGGCTCCGAAATCATAATTTCGGACTTGCCCAATGGATCATGGTAAAGCGCCTAGAAACATCACGCCATGATCCCCAAGGTATCACTGATAGTGCCTGCAAGAACCAGTTGGTCGTGGTTAGCGTACAGTACGGTCCTTTCAACACATATATCCGGATCAGATCAACGACCATTGGTAAATCGAGAGTCGCTAGAGATCCGATAGCTATGCATACATCTTGGAGATCGAATAGTGACATCACGAGTGTTACTAGGCAAACCCATTTACCTAAAATACATCCAGTACTCTGGCCAGAGATTTATACACTATTATCCCCTCAGATAGCATAGGATATCCACGCATGAGAGCGAGCGGTGAATCCTCGACAACGAAGCATCGACTCCTACATGCATCGGGACCTCACCCGAATCCTGCCGCCTAATGACCCAA
>KQ991168.1:325744-339648 GCA_001598015.1 Dorcoceras hygrometricum | reverse complement strand
ATTGCATACGCCTCAAGACAGTTAAAACCGCATGAAATTCGATATCCAATTCATGATCTTGAATTGGCAGCTATCGTGTTTGCATTGAAGATATGGCGACATTATTTGTATGGTGAGAAATTTGAGATCTTTTCTGATCATAAGAGTCTGAAGTATCTATTTTCCCAGTCAGAATTGAATATGAGACAACGAAGATGGATGGATTTATTGAAAGATTTTGATTGTGAGATCAAGTATTATCCAGGGAAATCGAATGCAGCAGCTGATGCTCTGAGTAGGAAGATTTGTGCTCTATCTTTGACTACGATTGGATTGTCGAATTTGATAGAAACTTGCTGCATTTCTGGATATGTATTTGAAACAGAAAGAAAACCAATGAGAATTTGTTCTATCAGTGCTGAACCTGAACTGCTAATTCGAATTAAAGAGGCACAAAAGAGAGATTTGAATATTCAACGATCTGTTGAAATGATAAAATCAGTACATCAATCTGAATATCGCATAAACAACGAAGATGTGTTGCATGTGAACAGCAGACTTGTTGTTCCAGATGTCATGGAATTGAAAGAACAAATTTTGAATGAAGCCCATCGAAGTAAATTCAGCATTCACCCTGGTGGCAGGAAGATGTATAACGATTTGAAGAAACAATATTGGTGGTTGAAGTAACCAATTGAAGCGATTTGATAAAATCAGCAGCAGGTTACTATAGCTCGCGACTGGTTGAATTTTGAAAATCAGTTCAAGTGTTATTTTTGGTTACAGCTGGAAACAGACGCGCGAATAGAAGGGTCAATGAGAAAGCGCCACGTGTTAGTTACTGTTACGCACGAGGAATCAGCAACAAGAGTTTCTTACGCATCTGCCGGTTTATGTACCTGCTGGTTTTGATGTATACCTATTGGTTGATAGTGTATCGGCTGGTTGATGATGACGTAGGTGCGACGTCGTCGTTTTGGTAATAAACGAAAAACCAGTCGAGGTGAAAATGGTTCCAGCTGAGACTTGAATGCGACATCGTTTTGAATTATGACTATGAGACTTGATGCGATGTCGTTTAGCAACCAGGCGAGGAATTGGAAATCAGTCGATAGATTGTTGTATCTGCTGGTATCCAGTCGAGGGATCAATGCGACACCGTTTTGATTATAAACAGGAGATGTTGATACGATGCCGTTTCGACTAGTGTTGCGAAATCAGCCATTGGAATAAGAGAGCGACCAGCTGCTGGTTTCTTTTAATCGAAGTAATACCAGCTGAGGATATGTTACGACGTCGTTGAGATTAGTTATAACGATATCGTTTTGAGTTTTGAAATGTTGCGACTGGATTTACGTTGCGACTGGATTTATGTTGTTGCGACTGGTTATTACTACAGCTGGTTGTTGCGTCTGCTGAAGAACAAGAGAATGATATTCGAATAGCAACTGAGGACGATCAACAGCAGTTGAGGAATATGTTTATCGTTATCCACCTTCTAAGCGGTGGAAGTATATCTTGTTTGAATACTAAGCATGACACGTGGAACTCGAATTGAATACGTTGGAAATGCTACAGAAATACAGAGATCGATTGTCTATAAATATGAATGAATTTGAAATGCTGTGAACATCTGGATTTCAGTTATCGACCTTTGATCTTGCAAGTATCTTCGGAAGTGAGGAACAGAGTGTAAGAACGTTAACTGAAGCATTTTGAAAACAGAGGAACAAAGGTATAATCTGACAGAAGAGTCAGGAACTAGATTACTCGAGAATGATAGTTCTTGAGTATTCCGCTGAAATCACATACATATTTGTTTACTGTTCTTGATTTAGAACTTGAGTTATGTGTGTGTCGATCCATCACAGGTAGTGGATCTTTTATAAATGCATGAGTTTGCATATTGAAGAGAATTGAATTGATTCTAATGCCCAGGACTGAGTTGGCCTGATTTTCGAAGCCGGAGATGGTTTCGATAGATGAATATTCATGTCAAGATCGGATAAGAATCTTGATGGCGTCGAACTGATATGGAATAAATTCTGAGATTGAAGAGGAAAACTAGAATCATTTCATGTCATTGCATTTAAGGGTAACGAGAGATAACTACCTAGACGCTGGATCAGCAGCATGAAGACTAAACACCAGCTGATAGTCTAGATGTTTGGACTGTTGGCGTTAGGTTGCTCAAGTATGGTTTTGTATATAAAACATAAGCGTGTACTAGTGAACTTAGTTTGTAATTGCTATAAACCATGCAGCATTCGTATAAATAAATACTATTTTCGATACAAGCTTTGCCTTGTTGCTTCTGCTGATTTACGCTTCTGCTGGTTTGAAAAAAATAAAATTTTTTTTTAGTAGCTTATGTATGAACCAGATTAGAATTAAATAAACCCACTGATTGAGATTAGAGGATTAATTGTGAGCAGAGAGCCTCACAGATGATCTACTGTTGCAAATTTCTGATGACATGATGCTTCCGTCAGTCACCGCTGCTGAAATCACAAAAATTCGACTTGGTGAATCAATCAACATCAACGAAGTGCAGAAAAGGGACTGGTACTATGCTAGCCTCCCTAGGATCTCCACTCACGATAAAGGGAAGGAACCCTTGGATGAAAATGAGCCTGTTAAAGGGAATCCTACAAAGGAAACAGTTGAGTTATTCTGCGGGGATGTTGATTTTCTTGTTCAATTGCGTGATAAGGTGATGGCAGACGTTGTGGATTTCTTTCACTCCTTTTCTCTCAATAAATTATCTAAATTTGATGGGTTGCGGGATTTAAAAGAAAAAGAAAAACTGATGTTGAGTTGGGCAGAAACCGAATTTTTGGAGACTGCTGTTAAGCGAAGAATGTATATTCTGGCGAAATATAGATAGATGCTGTTGCGAAAATTTTTGGATTCTCATCGCCGATATTTTGCACCAGGCCAACCATGGACGGCGATAGCCTCTCATATTATTGCTCTTCTGTCTGTTGCTCATTCCAAATCTCTTGAAGATCTTTTGGCACAGCAGAAGGAACATGGAATAATAAAGGACCGACCAAGCTCCTCGCAACTTTTTAAAGATCTTGCTGACAATAGTGGCGCTGTTTTAGCCCAATTTTACTCTATGGCCAAGTCCACATGTTAGGTAAGGCCAATGATTCTTGTAAATAAGTTTGGACGCCCATTCAGGGAAATTATTTTTGGAGGAGTAGCTGCCGGTTGTCGTTGTTTGTAAATAGGAGGCAAGTACCCGAGAGCGTGGTTGACACCGAGTTTGTTTTGCATGGTTTATTCATTGAGCCTGTACAATATTGGGGAGCTGTCCCCTCCTTGATCAAGACTTGGGGCTGGGCCAGAGTGCACAGAAATTGTTAGATACAGCATGTTTGGGTGTTTGCGGCCGGTACGTAAAGATATTTGCAGAGATATAGTTGTGTACAGTCTGGCAGTTGAGAGAATTCCCTCAAGTTTTCGCAGAATCTTTCAACAGGGTATATATACAGATGGTTTTGTAGGGTATTTCAGTGACTCAGATGTACAGAGTATACCAAAGTTTGATTCAACTTCTTCTGATGGATCTACAGTCTACCGATCCCCCTCCCCTCAGGTTGAATCTTTTGAAGAGGCAGAGTCTGTTGAGCCAAGTGCACATTTAGCCTTAGGTCCTGCCATTTCTGGTGTTGCACAGGAGGAGCAATCATATTTTGTTGAGAGTCCAGAATCTCCTCCTCCTACATTTCAGCGTCAGGACACTTTTGCCTCATCCAGTGATTCTCCAATGCATTTCAATTCCGATGATATTCCCTTGGATGACACTGTGGATGTTCAGCCTACATTCCCAGCTGTTACTGTCGATCTTTCTCCACTTCTTGATGATCTGAAAATATCTCTATCGAAGCGTATGGATGATGCTCAGAGTGATATATTATCTAGACTCCGTACCATTGAAAGAGGTCTTCAAGATACTCTGGGACAGCAAAATGAATACTTTCGAAATTTAATCCAGAGTGCTCGACAAGATAGGAAAAATCAAGATGATATTCAGACGCTGCGATTCAATGCATTTCAGAAATTTGTTTTGGCACAAGGTGTCACTGCTGGTGCCGATTTGGTGGAAGTCAGAAAGGATATCAAAGCACTCGATGCTAAAATTAATTAATTGGATGGGCAGGTTGCTGCTATCAGGAATGAATAGTTAGAATTCCAAACGAAAATAGCAGCAGATATTCTCAGCTTCTCCACCCATCTTGGCGATCTCGTCGACTATATACGAGGCGGTGATGCCAAAAAGGGGGAAGTAAGCAGCAGCCGCCGCCCTCTACCTCCTCCTGTTAATCAAGGTGAAGGCAGTGGTGGTGATATCGTTAGAACAACAGAAATTGCACAGAGAGATCGACATACACAGAAACACAAACAGAGAATATACAGAGGGAAGAAAAACAGAGACGAAGCAGTCGACCGCCATTAGAGAGGAGCTTACTACGAGTGTCGACTGCTGAGTCTCAATCAGATATTGTTGAGCTTAATTCCAAACGAAAATAGCAGCAGATATTCTCAGCTTCTCCACCCATCTTGGCGATCTCGTCGACTATATACGAGGCGGTGATGCCAAAAAGGGGGAAGTAAGCAGCAGCCGCCGCCCTCTACCTCCTCCTGTTAATCAAGGTGAAGGCAGTGGTGGTGATATCGTTAGAACAACAGAAATTGCACAGAGAGATCGACATACACAGAAACACAAACAGAGAATATACAGAGGGAAGAAAAACAGAGACGAAGCAGTCGACCGCCATTAGAGAGGAGCTTACTACGAGTGTCGACTGCTGAGTCTCAATCAGATATTGTTGAGCTTTTTCCCAGTGTGTGAGATTTATTATTTTGAGAGTTGATCTATACACTGTAAAATCTCACACACACATAGATTCACTCGCATATTTTGAGATATGTGCGAAATTGCTTAGCGAGTGAATCACAAACCAAAATCAGATCTTGTCCAAGCACGACGACGTTAAACTCTGTGTTTGTAGCCTTTCTCACATAGGCGTAAAACAAGTGAGTGACAGCCGAGGGCTTGTGGAGTCTAGGAGTTCTCGCAGCTGCTGGTTGTGGGATCGGGTCTGTACACGATGTGTAGATCAAATCTTCTAGTGGAACCTTCCTGAAAAGGAAGAAGGGGAGACGTAGGATATTTATATCCGAACTTCCACAAACAAACTCTGAACTCTTACTTTTTACATTACGCATCATTTATTTATTAAGTTATCTGTTCACAAATTAATCGGCCTTTTTCCGCACATGCTTTGTTGGCCGAGATATTTGATTAAACTGAGACCTTAAATCTGGTATCTCGGATTTAAGTTAAGCAGCGCTTGTAAAACTGTTTTAAAGGTTTCGAAAAATTTAAAATACCCAAGAGTTCATTCAACCCCCCCCCCTTCTGAACTCTTGCAGCTGTTTTCGAACCACATTGATCCTATTTTCAGGACTATCAAAGTAAGATGAAAATCGAGAATGTTATTTTGAGAACCAAGTCTTGTGAGCTCTCATCTGAGAATGAGCGATTAAGTCTAGTGATGATCTCCTGGACTAAGTCTTCTGTTCCTTGGGAAAGCTGCAAGAGACCCAAAAGCCTTTGAATGATAAATCTGGCTTAGGTTTCAGTGTTGGTGAAAGCAGCTCTAGGGAAACTAGTATCAGTCAGATCTGGCCTATGACAAGTTCCAGAAGATGAATTTTGTCAAAGCCAGTGTGATACACGATGCATGTGAGTCGGTGAAGTACGATGATCAGATCTCACCAAAGCTGAACTATAAGGGAAAACAAGGTATTGGTTATACCAAGCCTGAGAACTGCAAGCCTAGTTGGCTAAAGAACATACTGAGAAAGATAAAGTGAAAGCTAGATCTAAGTCATCTATTCCGAACTAGCACAGACGTGGTTGGACGAAGGCCAAATCTGTATGGGTAAAGGTTCATCCCAAACGAGATCTGAATGGTCAAAGTGCGAAACCAAAACTCAACAGATCACGTAATGTTTCTGCACGAACCCTAGTGGATATCCATACTGGGAAGACTGTCAAGGTAATTCAAGTATGGGTCCCAAAAGAGGTAATCCTATCTGGACCAAGTAAAATTGGGTACCAAAAGTTTATTTTCATGATTGCAGGACAATTGGTACAAAGCTTCAGAAGATTCTATCATTTGGTATCTGGATAGCGGATGCGTGAGGCATATGACGGGAAATCCAAAGTTGTTGTCAGATGTGATGCAACACAAAGGAGCCAAAATTATTTTTAACGAAAACTCACACGGTAACACTGTGGGTAAGGGTAAGCTTACCCATGGTAACATTTCCATTAATGATATCCTTGTTGTTGAAAATTTGTGCTATAATCTGATTAGCGTAAGTCAGCTGTGTGACAATGGTTACACAGTTAACTTTCAAAAGCACACATGCACAGTTCAGAACTTAGATGGGATGACAGTGTTAGTAGGAAACAGATCGGGGAATACCTACATTGTCAACTGGTCAGAGCATCTGGGATCTGAACAGATTTGCCTAGCAGCTGACTCTTCCAAGAGCTGGCTGTGGCACCAGAGAATGAACCATCTGAACGTCAAAAACTCTTGGTAAACTGAGTAAGCTCGAATTGGTTTCTGGTATGCCCAAAATAAATTTTCCTAAGGACAAAATTTGTGCAACATGTCAGCTGGTAAAACATATTCGTTCAACTTTTAAAAAGAAAGACAGTATTCGTTATTCCCGAAGCTTAGATCTTTTACATATGGATCTTTTTGGTCCTATTCTCGTAACGAGATTAGGGGAACAAATTACACCCTGGTTGTTGTTGATGATTTTACAAATTTACATAGTTAATCTTACAATTCTCTGTCTAGTGGTTGGATTTTATGTTGGTAAGCAGTGAGTCCGTTGGTAAGCCCCGAAGGTGTTCCCGGCATGTGTTCCCATATGACCACACTATTCCAGTGAATCAAAGTTTATCTATCTAAAGTATCGATGGCCTTAAGATTAAGAAACCTATTATCCTTAGGATCTACCTCAAGATCTCAGAATATAGTTCAAAGTACTGAAACTCATATGCCTATAGACTATTCAAACTGGACAATACCTCAATAACAAATAGAAAACATCTATAAAATAGGATTCACAGACATTAAAACTGCTTTCTGTGTCAAGACTCATGAAGAGACTCTGTCAATCCAAGAGGATTCACAGAGCATCGCTCTCCTCAACAATACAACAATTCAAAAATATATTCAAAAGAATTATAGATATTTACGTTTTGGGTTAATACAAATAGCGGTCAAACCACTGGTTCATATTGGAGTTGATACTCCAATATACTTAGCCTTAAGAGATAAAAGACTTACGAGATATAAAACATCTCTTCTGTCAATGATTCAAACTAATATATGTAATCGACCAATATACTTCATTGTTCACCAAATTTCTCTGTGGATCTTACAGATCCTAAGATTTTAGATTCCTTAATATGAGACGTACATATTCAGGGAGATGAATTTCTTCCCTGTATAAACTTTGCAATAATATGCAGAGTCTATTTCAGACTTCTGTCTTCTCAACTTAATCCAAAGTATAACAGACTGCCTTCTTCGAAAGAAGAACCAGTCCTGCTACAAAAAGATGCTGAAAGACCTACGGTCTTCACACCCAAACTGTCAGGCCACGTGCGCTAATACAACAATTAGTCACAATTACGCGGAAGCATCATAAAAATATGGGCTAAAAATTTTCGAATATAGGCCTGATCCAATATCATTCAAAATACATTCATACTCAAAATAAGATTTTAAATCAAAACACATACAACGTACAATAAAACAAGTAGTCAATCCAATAAAGATCCCCGAATAAAATAAAGGCGCAGGACATCCCCTGGCTCAATATAATATATCAATATAACTGGGACTCAAATCAAAAAAGGGATCGACCAGCTGAAACTCCACTCTGTCCAGCCTGGTTACCTGAAGAACCTGTAATGGCCAACACCAACCAAAACAACCCAAAACAGGGAAAATGAACGAGGTCAAACCTCAGTACAAAGAGCACAATAAAAGCATATATCATATCAGAAAATGCAATATCTCAATCGTGCAATGCATGAAAAGGGCTACCAAGAATCATCGGTAGACAAAAGCACAATGACTCAGCTGTGCAGATCTCATCAATCTTCATCATCTTGTGATCTTCGGGTGCGACGACTCAGCCGACCATCACAAGGCAGTGTGGTATTCAGGCACGACGAATCAGCCGGCCAACACATCAAAAATAGCGTTGGACCTTTCAGGCGCGAAAACTCAGTCGGTCGATCACAACGTGTAAAGGAATTCAGCTCTCAAAAGAATCAGACTCAATATGTATGCGTAAATGCACAGCAGACTCATGATCACAACGTGTAAAGGAATTCAGCTCTCAAAAGAATCAGACTCAATATGTATGCGTAAATGCACAGCAGACTCATGCTTAAAAAAATCATACATATATCTCACGCACAAACAAATATGAGCACAGAAACAGCACACAATCAACACAAAGCACAGCAGCTAATACACGAAGGAAATATCCCAAAGCTGATAACAAAGCTGGTAAAATCTAGCTCAATTCGTACCTCAAATCAGCTTCTACCTCAACAGATCTTACAAAAACAAGGACCCAGCAACCAGCACAAGTCTACTGCCCTAGTAGCTTCACGACGAACTCAACAGAAGCCACTACCTGCTCAATTCCAAAGCTGCTAAAGAAGAGACGAACTACGGTTCAACAATCGTGAAGATACACGACACTGCAACAACTTCGCGCTCCTCAATTCCGGCGACTCCAGTCTCCAAACTGGTATCAATCGAACGCTCTAGAGAAGACGAGCTCAGCGCTACCAAACGAGGGTTATCAGGGTTCGGATGAACAGTAATCGAGGGTTATCACGGATGAAGATAAGAAATATAAGGTTCGAAAATACTCTAAGTGTTGATCGCACTTAGTTTAAATCCCCAGATCCAAGCTACAGTAGAATTCAATCGCCTACAAGTCCAGATCTCATCGCTAAAACAGAAGTCCCTCAAATCTGGGATTAGATATCATCCACATCTGACTACGCTATCTCAGATCTGCCTCTCCAACAAAACATGCGTTCTACTCAAAACGGTGTCACGCTACCTAACAAAACTACGTAGCATCGGGGTCCCACTCTCACAACAGATCCCTCTAACACTCATCCATACTTGACCACATAAACGCTCACATCTGTTCACGCCCGCTAAAAAGATCCCACTCACTAGCGTCAAATCTGAAAAACACGATACGACAGCGTTTCGCTCCCTGCTCGCGTCAATTCACGCAAACATGCGAAGAACACATCTGAACATTCAGATTTCACACAAATCTGAATCTCGCTAATTCCCGCGCCAGAATCCCAAAAGCTTATCTTCTTCCAGCGATAGGCCTCAAATCTGGATTCTTACTGGAATCAGATCCCGATAATCAGAAACTCAAGTAGCTACCCAATCCAAATCTGCTTAGCTAATGAATCGTACTTAAAAATTTCTAGTCCTCACATTCTCCCCCATTAGAAATCGATTTCGTCCTCGAAATCAACTCGTAGCACCAGATTCAAAAATAACGAGGAACAACAATCACAACAAGATGGCATTCTCACGGCACAGTATACTAGACACCATTCCAAATGCCATACTGCCCAGCACACTTAATGCCAACAAACCCACAATCAACCATCTACACACGAAACAAAAATCAGAAATTACCTGGAATTCTACTGCCCATCACCGTTCAAACAGATGAGGCCACTCTTGTCTCATCTTCTCTTCCACTTCCCAGATAGCTTCCTCACGACCATGATTGCTCCATTGGACCATCACCAACGGAATAACCTTATTCCTCAGCTGCTTCTCCTTCCTATCCAGAATCTGCACTGGATATTCAACATAACTCAAGGTAGAATCCAGCTCAACTTCATCAGTCCTCAACACATGGATGGATCTGGCTCATACTTCCTCAACATTGACACATGAAACACATCATGCATCGCTGCTAACTCATCAGGCAGCCTCAATCTATAATCCAACTGTCCGATCCTCTCAACAATCTCAAAGGGACCAACAAATCTAGGAGCCAACTTACCCTTCAATCGAAATCTCATCACACTCTTGAAAGGAGAAACTTTGAGAAACACTCGATCGCCAACCTCAAACTCCAAAGGTCTGTCTCTTGTTAGCATAGCTAGCATATCGATCTTGAGCAGCTTTCATCCTATTCCGAATCAACTCAATCTGATCCTTCATGTGCTGCACAAACTCAGGAGTAGACAACTGCTTTTCGCCAATCTCTTCCCAGCAGATCGGTGATCTACACTTACGACCATACAGCGCTTCAAAAGGTGCTATCCCAATAGTCACCTGGTAGCTGTTGTTCTAAGAAAACTCAACTAAGGACAAGGAATCCTGCCAGCCACCACTGAAATCCAATACAACTGCTCGCAGCATATCCTGTAAAATCTGAATGGTCCTCTCAGATTGACCATCTGTCTGTGGGTGATAGGCTGTACTCATAGCCAATCTCGAACCCATTGCTGCCTGCAAGCTCTTCCAGAATCGGGAAGTAAACCTTGGATTTCTATCAGACACTATCGAAACAGGCACTCCATGCAATCTCACCACATGGTCAATGTACAGTCGCGCCATCTTCTTCATCGAGCACCTCACATCATAGGGAATGAAATGGGATGACTTAGAAAGTCTATAAACAACGATCCAAACAGCATCACATCTCCTATTCGATCGAGGAAAATGCGTCACAAAATCCATGGCGATGTGCTCCCAGTTCCACTGAGGCACTTCTAGACTCTGCAGCAATCCACCAGGTCTCATCCTCTCAGCATTGACCTGTTGGCAATTCAAAAATCAAGCTACAAATCCAGAGATATCATTCCTCATGCCTTCCCACCAAAAGTGAAGCTTCAGGGCATGATACATCTTCTTTTCGCCTGGATTCACACTGTATCGACTACAATGAGCTTCATTCAAGATGGCTTCATTCAAATCAACCAAATTTGGAACCACGAATCTACCTCGAAATCTCAAACATCCACCAGAAGCAACAGAAAAATCCTCAGACTGACCATTATGAGCCTTAATCTTCAACTCATTGACATATGGATCAGTCCTCTGCGCTGTTCTAATGTCTGCTACAATCTGTGGCTCAACCTGAAAAGAAGAAAACACAAAGCAATGATCAACTGACTGAAAACGTCATCCAGAAGTCCCCAAATCCTCATGAACTTTGGATATACTCATCGACGACAACATTGCAGGTTGGGCTTTCCTACTCAAAGCATCGGCCACTACATTCATCCGCCCAGGCTGATACTGAATCTCACACTCAAAATCCTTTAGCAACTCCATCCAGCGGCGTTGCCTCATATTCAAATCTGACTGCGTGAAGATATACTTCAAACTCTTGTGGTCGGTGTACACCAAAAATTGTTCACCATACAAATAGTGACGCCAAATCTTCAAGGCAAACACTATCGCAGCCAACTCTAAATCATGAACGGGGTATCTCGTCTCATGGCCTTCAACTGTCGAGACGCATAATCTATCACATACCCGTTTTGCATCAACATGCATCCCAAACCACTCAGAGAGGCATCAGAGCAAACTACAAAACCTCCCGAACCCGAAGGCAAAGCTAACACAGGAGAAATAGTCAACTTCTCCTTAAGCAACTGGAAACTCGACTCAAATTCTTCAGTCCAAACAAACTTCCTATCTTTCTGGGTCAACTGAGTCATCGACCTAGCTATCGAAGAAAACTTCTCGATAAAACGCCTATAATAGCCAACCAAACCTAAGAAACTACGGATCTCAGTCACACTCCTAGGTCGCTCCCAGTTAAGAACTGCTTCGACCTTACTCGGATCCACGAAAATCCCCTGCGCTGAAATGACATGACCCAAAAAGACAACTCTATCCAGCCAGAATTCACACTTGCTGAACTTCGCATACAGCTGCGAGTCTCTCAGTTCTGCAAAACCAATATCAGGTGCTCTTTATGCTCTCTGAAGTTCTTTGAATACCCCAGGATGTCATCTATGAAGACAATCACCAAACGATCAATATACTCAATGAAGACGCGATTCATCTAATCCATGAAGACAGCAGAAGCATGTCAATCCAAAAGGCATCACCAGAAAATCATAATGCCCATATCTAGTCCTGAAAGCCGTCTTTGCCACATCAGCGTCTCTGATCCGCAACTGATCATGACCAGAACACAGATCAATCTTGGAGTATACAGTAGATCCCTGCAACTGGTCGAACAAGTCATCAATCCTCGGCAACGGATACTTGTTCTTAACCGTCGCTTTGTTCAACTGTCGAAACACACACATCCTCATAGATCCATCCTTCTTATTCACGAAAAGAATCGGAGCTCCCTAGGGCAACATACTCGGTCTAATGAAGCCCTTCCCTAAAAGATCATGCAACTGCTCTTTGAGTTCCTTCAACTCAGATGGCGCCAACCGATACGGGGCTCTATAAATCGGGCCTGTCCCTGGCACCAACTCTATGCTGAAGTCAATGTCTCGTCTCGGAGGGAATCTAGGAATCTCATTCGAAAACACGTCGGGAAACTCTCGAGCAATCGGAACATCGCCCAACTCTACTCGCGATACTTGGGAAACATCCAAGGCATAGATCATAAACCCTGAATTCTCTAGCGACAAGAAACCAAACATCTCCATGGCAGACACCAAAGGAATCTTAGGTCGCGAATCAGCACCATAGAAATCCCATTTCTCTCCAAATTAAGGCCTAAATCTCACTACACCATGGAAACAATCCAATTTCGCTCTATAACTGTACAACGCATCCATTCCCAAGATACAGTCAAAATCTCTAATCTCTAGGACAATCAGATTAGCCACCAACGCATTCTCATCAAACCTAAGAACACAATCCAACACTACCTCACGGGACAACAAACTCATGCCAGCAGGGGTAGATACAGAGACAACATCACACAGTGGGGAAGAACTCAACCCACACTCATACACAAACAGATCAGAAATAAAAGAGTGTGATGCTCTAGTATCAAACAAAACTCGTGCAGGAAAGTGAAAGATAAAGCAAGTACATTCAATCACTCCCTCTGGTCTATCCTCCGCCTTCTCTCTCGTCAAGGCGTTCACCTAAGCTTGCTGCGGTCCCGGAAGCTGAGGTCTCAAAGGTCCACCAAACCTAGACGGTTCACGGGGTTGGAAACCTGATCGTTGGGACTGAGAAGTCATATGACGACCTCCACACTGACCACAAGTCACTCCTCTTCCGGAGCCACTGCCACCAGAACTCACTGAACCAGAAGAACTCGAGTCTGAACACTTCTTAAATTGTTTCCCTTGAGGCTTGAACCTCTGATGATTCGACTGTTGCGGCACTTGAGGAGATTGGAAAGAAGACATCGCTCCCGGTACAGGTGGAAAACTACGTCCAGCTGTCGACTGAACCTGATTCTACACCTCCATCAGACTCTCCTCAATATCCACTGCTCTATCCACAGCCTCAGCATACATCGCAGGGGGACCAGCTAACACCATACGGAACAACTCGGGCCTCAACCCTCTCAAAAACTTGTTCCTCTTCGTCCTCTCCTGGTTCGCAACATGGGGAACATACGACAACAGCGAAGATACTGTCTGGCGTACTCGGCCACCCTCAAGTTCCCTTGCTTCAGATTGTCAAACTCCCGCTCACGGTTGTTATAGAAAGACTCAGGGGTATACTCCTGTCGAAAAGCTGCACAGAAGCTCTCCCAAGAAATCAAAACTCCAGTCTCTCTCATGACACGAGAAGTACCCTTCCACCAGCGTTGAGCAT
>KQ991168.1:283489-302572 GCA_001598015.1 Dorcoceras hygrometricum | reverse complement strand
TTAGCAAATTTGATCCGTTTGATGCTTTGGGATTTCGATTGTATAGTTGGGATGGATGTGCTGTCCAACTACAGGGCCTCTGTGGATTGCTTCCATGGGATTGTGCGCTTTAGGCCTTTGTCTGGTGAGAAGTGGGACTTCTACGGCCAGGACTCGAGATCGAAGATTCCGTTGGTCTCCGCGATGGAGATGTTTAGCTTGCTGTCTTTAGGTAATGCTGGCTTTTTGATCTACGCTTTGGATGCGTCTTCTTCTTCTAGTGTTTAGCTTAGTGACGTTCCCATGGTGCGACACTTCCCCGACGTATTTCCGGAGGAGATTCCTGGTTTTCCTCCGAGGCGGGAGATAGAATTCAGCATAGATTTGGTGCCAGGCACAGCTCCGATTTCTCGTGCCCCGTATCGTCTAGCGCCTGCGGAGTTGAGAGAACTCAAGGTTCAGTTAGATGACTTGCTGGAGAAGGGTTTCATCCGCCCTAGTATGTCACCGTGGGGAGTGCCCATTTTGTTTGTAAAGAAGAAGGATGGCTCAATGCGGATGTGCATTGATTTTCGTCAGTTGAATAAAGCCACTGTGAAGAATAAGTACCCGTTGCCGAGAATTGATGATCTGTTTGATCAGTTTCAAGGTTCTGCGGTGTATTCTAAGATTGATCTTTGTTCCGGGTACCATCAGCTCAGAGTAAGGGACCAAGATGTCGCGAAGACTGCGTTTCGTACGAGGTACGGACATTTTGAGTTTTTGGTGATGCCGTTTGGGTTGACAAACGCGCCTGCAGTCTTCATGGATCTGATGAACCATGTTTTCCGAGAGTTCATGGATCAGTTTGTGATTGTTTTTATTGACGACATCTTAGTTTACTCGAAGACTCCGAGGGAGCACAAGGAGCACTTGGAGATGGTTCTTCTGAGGTTGAGAGAGCAGCAGTTGTATGCGAAGTTTTCCAAGTGCGAGTTTTGGTTGCAACGCGTTGTATTTCTGGGCCATGTCATTTCAGCGGATGGCATTTCTGTGGATCCCAGTAAAGTGGATGCGGGTTGAACTGGGAGCGACCGAGAAATGTGTCTGAGATTCACAGTTTCTTAGGTCTGGCTGGCTATTATCGTCGTTTCATTGAGGGGTTTTCTTCTATAGCTAAGCCGATGACCCAATTGACCCAGAAGGATAAGCGGTTTGTTTGGACTGAGCAGTGTGAGAATGATTTTCAACTGCTCAAGAGATTCTACCCGGATGAGGATTGTGTGATGGTTTCATCTTTCCAAGTGGAACCGCAGATTGTTTCTAGCATTCGAGCAGCTCAGAGGACCGATCCGTCAATCCACGAGTTGAAGATGAAAGTCAGGGCTGGCGAACTTGAGGACTATTCTGTCTCGTCCGATAGTTGTTTGCATTTCCGGGGCAGGTTGGTTGTGCCCAATTTGATTGATTTGAAGGAAGAGATCCTTCGAGAATCGCACTGTAGCAGACATAGTGTTCATCCTGGTGCACGGAAGATGTACCATGCGTTGAAGCCGCACTTTTGGTTGGCTGGCCTGAAGGGCGATGTTGCTGGTTTTGTCGCTCGTTGTTTGAATTGCCAAATGGTAAAGGCCGAAAGGATGAGACCTGGTGGTCTGTTGCAGAGTTTAGAGGTGCCCCAATGGAATTGGGAGCACATTGCGATGGATTTCGTAACGCATTTGCCTCGTTCCAGCCGAGGGTGCGATGCTGTTTGGGTAGTTGTAGATCGTTTGTCTAAGTCTGCACATTTCATTCCCTATGGTATGACCTTCTCGTTGAAGAAGATGGCGAAGCTGTATGTTGATTTTGTTGTTAGATTGCACGGTGTGCCTGTTTCAATCGTGTCTGATCGAGATCCGAGGTTTACTTCCAGGTTTTGGAAGAGTTTGCAGACAGCTTTGGGCACTAGATTGGCTATGAGTACCGCGTATCATCCCCGAGACAGATGGCCAATCTGAGCGGACGATTGGCATGGCGCCTTTCGAGGCTTTGTATGGCCGCAAGTGCAGATCGCCAGTGTGTTGGGAAGAAGTGGGGGAGAAGCAGCTATCTGCCCCTGACTTTGTGTAGCAGATGAAAGATCACGTAGATCTTATTAGACAGCGGATGAAAGCTGCCCAGGATCGCCAAGCCAGTTATTCGAATAAGAGGCGTCGACCTCTTGAGTTTCAGGTTGGTGATCGTGTATTTCTCAAGGTTTCTCCGTTTCGTAGTGTAATGCGCTTTGGACGCAAGGGAAAGTTAGCCCCTCGTTACGTTGGTCCATATGAGATTATCGAGAGGATTGGCCCTTTGGCGTATCGTTTGTTGTTGCCGTCTGAATTATCTTCTCTGCATGACGTCTTTCACGTTTCCATGTTGAGTACGAGCCAGATCCGTCTCATGTGCTTGGAACTGACGAGGTAGAGCTAGATCAGTCGTTGAGCTATCAAGAATACCCTTTGCAGATCCTTGGCAGAAAAGAGAAACAGTTGAGGAATAAGACCATTCCGTTGGTGATGGTGCAGTGGAGCAAACATGGTAGGGAAGAAGCTACTTGGGAGCTGGAAGAGAAGATGCAGCGCGAGTGGTTGCATCTGTTTGAGTAGCTGTTGAGCTATATTTTCCAGTAGCTAGTAGTTTTGCTGTTTTCCTTCCTTAGTTGTTGTGATTTGTTTGCTCAGTTATTTTGAGCTCTTAGCTTTTGTTGGGTGAGTTTTTGTTTAGTTTCTTGTTATTGCTACGAGTTTCAGTTGCTGTGTTGTGCTTTCAGAATTGTTGTTTGATTTCGAGGACGAAATCCTTTTTAGTGGGGGAGAAATGTGAGACCTGGATTTGTTATTGAGATTAATCGTTGGAATTAATCGGTTGATTATGAGATTTTGTGGTTTAGATCTCTGTTTTGAGTTGCATTTTCGGGTTCCATTTCGTGCGTTGAGCAATTCTGGAGATTTCGTATTTTCGCATATTTGAGGTACCTGCTGGATGACGTGTCAGCTGGTGTGGAGAGCTAGCGGCTGGTCGGTGGCAAAACCAGTCGAAGCGTGTTTTAGCTCGAGATTCTTGAAACGCCGTCGTTTGCGTGAAGTCTGGTTGCGTTTGTTGTGATCAGCAGATACTTTGGCGTAGTTGCGTTGAGGGCTAAAACGACTGCGTTTAGATTAGTTGGCACGACGTCGTTTGGATGTTGCGTCTGGTACCATCTGGTAGATCGCATGTGAGTTCCTGCTGGTTGATCAGCAGATGTAGATGTCAACGCGGGTCAACTTTCCTGTAGCTCGAAGAGGATGCGTCGTCGTTTCGTTGTTGCGACTGGAAGTCCAGCTACGAGTGAGTTTCGACGCTATTGCTTGCTGCTGGTATTTCACGAGAGCTAGCGACTGGATGACGTCAGTGGAGCGACGTCGTTCGAATTAGTTGAAACGCTGCGTTTTGAGGTTGCGACTGGATTCAGCAGAGAGAAGCGTTGCGTTGTTTTGTCTTGCGACTGGATACCCAGCTGCTGGTATAGTATGCGACGTCGTTTGAGTAAGTTGGTGCGACGCCGTTTTGGAGAACCAACTGTTAGTTATTTTAGCGATTGTTGGTAAGATCAGTTGTTGGTTCTTGCGTCTGCTGGTTTGGGAAATTGTTTGCGTCGACTGGTTTTGTCGGTGGACAATTATTTGAAGTGATTCCAGTCGTTGCTAGTGCTATTTATAGGAAGACTTGGTCTTCGAATTGTGATATCATTTCCCATACTTAGCATATATTTCCAGCCTTTCGTTCCTTATCTTTCGAACCCTAGAACACTGTTCAGCCGTGAGCTTTTCCGGCGATTTCCCGTCGTTTTGGTGGTTGTTTTGGCTCGTGCGAGGTAGCGTTGAACTCCTCTTGAGAAGCTCTTCCATTTCATACCAGTTTTAGAAGCTGTAATTGGCTAGTCGAGGAACGCGAAGTTGCTGCCGTTCGAGTGTTGCGTCGATTTGGTAGAACTACGTTCTGGTATTCGGTGAGACCTTGTTCCTAGCCTTAGTTTTTAAGCTTTCTATGTAATTGTTGAGGTATATTGGGCAGCTGGTCGAGTGAGACTCCCAGCCGTGAGCTTGATTAGCAACCTGTTAGATTTACGTTGTGTATGCCGTGTGTTTAACAGGCTTTTGCCAGAGTCTTCGGGATTTCTCGCAGGGTTAGTTGTTGCTCAGTTTAAGGTATGGATTTGAGCTTGTTTTACAGCGAAGTTATGGCTTGGATGAAGCAGGGTTAGTTGTTGCTCAGTTTAAGGTATGGATTTGAGCTTGTTTTACAGCGAAGTTATGGCTTGGATGAATTGTAGTCGCTGGTATGTGGAATTTCCGTGCCTGCTGGTTGTGTTCTGTTGAGACGTGTATGCTATTTGTGTATTTGCTGAGTTGCATATGTTTATATGCTTGCATCCCCGCATGTTGCATACACACATGGTATTCCTTTCCAGTTTTGGTAGTCATTGTACCATTGTTGCATTGTTATTGTTTTCTTACCAGGATGTGAGGGCGAGCGGCGATACCGCACTCTCATCTCCCTGCTGGGATCGTAGCCACCATGAGCCGAGTGGTTAACTACCACAGTTCATGGGCGAGGCAACAGTAGGTTGAGTTGTTTGATGCATCCGGTAAGTGGGTGTAGTATCATGGCGAGTGGCTCACTACCACACTGTGAACACACCCCGTGGCCACTGTACGTTGTCGATGATTCTTGGAGCTATGTTTGAGTTCCTTAGCTCCCTTGTGGGTCGAGCTTTCTGTTAGAGTAGATGCCCAACTAGCCAACTTGTGGCGTGTGGGTTTTCATTGACTCTTGTACAAACGATCTTTATATATGATATTCGCATTCTTTTATATGGCATTCTTTACTTTCATTATGTGTGTAATGATTTACAATTGTGTTGAGTAAAGACCTAGAATACACTAAAGCGTATGTCAGATGTGATAGTGGGTATGACGGCTATCATGAAACACATCTAATAGTCGCTGTGTATTCTGAACATGTTCCTAGTCGATGGGGCCGTCAAAACGAGGATAAGGCCGCCCGAGTTCGAGACTAGTATCTGCGATGCAAAGTACCATGTTTCATTGGTAGGGAACATTGTGATGTTCTGAGCAAGCAGATAGATAGTGACCTGGTGATCTATCGAACTACCCTCCTTCGGACTTTCCAAGTGGTTGATCAGTTAGCCAGGGGGATGCCCTGCGCTTTGTTGTTGTACCCGTAGGGGAATATGTTACATGTTGGACTTATGTATGCTTTGTTGTTGAATGTTTATGATTTGGGAACTTATTTTAAGTATTGTTGTATTTTAAATTATACGTTTAAAACCGTCGGGCCTAAAAGCGAAAATTTTACCCAATTTTTGATAGCTTCCGCATGTGTTTATCTGTTGTGAGCACGAGGCCTGACATGAACTACTCTTCTCCTTTACCAATCTGGTTGACCAGCTTGAAGTTTTCATTGACCTGGTAAAGACAGTGCTGATCCAGCTCGGGCATCCCCTTACTGTACCAGCAAAGATATCTTCAACTCGACCAGCTTGGGTGTCCCCTCACTGTTCTAGTTTGGATATCTCTCTGTTCCCTTAATCAAGTGTGTCAGGCCTCGTGCTCACATCAGAGACAAAACACACAAAACATGCGGAAGCTACTAAAAAGCGGGTAAAATTTTTTGCTTTTGGCCTGACGGAAAGATAATATAATTTAAAATTCAAGCAATACTTACAAATATTATTACTACCACTTACAACAAACAACGAAAGCTAACAACGCCAACGACACTACAGTACAGACAAGAAACATAGTATACAAAGGCTACAAGCCCACGACATACAGTACAGCAGAAACATGTATCAATACCTGAAAACCCCCTGGCTAACTGCACTGATACATAAATATATGCTATACGCTACTGGGATACTCTAACCACCTCCTGGGGCACCTCTAGCTGGGTCAGCACCACGACCAGCTGAATAACCTGGGAAACCTGAACAACAACAGGCAAACAAACAAACCAAGCCCCAGAGGGACATGGGGTCAAACCCCAGTACGGAGAGCAACTGAAACAGCTAAAGAAACAGCATAAGATAAAATGCAGATGCAATGCAGGAAATAAAGGCTACAACCGAACATCGGGAGCCAAAGGGATTCCAAGGACTGCTCAGCAAACCGAAATCAAGTGCCATTATATGAGGTGTGAGAGCTACTCACTCCGCCCATATAAATACTCAACCTACTGTCGCCCAACACATAAGGTGTGAGAGCTACTCACTCCGCTCACAGTGGCTAACCATACCAGCAGGGAGAACAACACGTGAGGTGTGGGTGCTACCCACTCCGCCCACAATCTGCACCTTAACACATACAATTCAGGCAATACAAGGCACGGAAATAACAGAGATCTGGATACAACAAGGATAATGCGTATATGAATATAATAGGAAGCAGTAACCACTGCACGGCATACACCAAAACAGCAGATAGCAAGCACAGCACTCATCCATGCCAAATCTCACACCGTAACAAGCTTAATATCCGTACCTTCTAAACTCTGTGCAACAATTTCCACACACACAAGCTCGAGAGATTTGGTCCAACACCTGCTAATAAAACAGCGTGCAAAGCATAAATCTCACGGGACACTAACACAGAACTCCCGGCTGGGAACTACAACTCAAACCAGCAATTATTCTACCATTCTACTCAACAGGAAGCTTAATTCAAAGCTCTAAGGTAAGATCTCAATGTTAAACAAAATGCTACCTGCACAGCGAGAACACGGCCGAAGGAAGCTACTTCACGATCTTATATCCAGCTAATTTCAGCTTCCAAGAATGGTATAAAATGAAGCAGCTTCACGAGAGGAGTCCAGCGCTACCTCAAATGTCCAAAACAGTGACCGGAAACGACGGTAATCGCCGGATAAAAGTCACGGTGAACAGTACTCTACGGTTCGCGACGAAGAAAAGAAATCGGGGAAATATTTCTCTAAGTATGTGATCTGGTAACTAAAACGAATACCAAGTCCTCAATATATAAATACGTGAAATCTGCTAAGAAAATAACCACCGACAACAACGATACACAACAGATTCCACAATCACCGAACGCTTGCGCTAAACAGCAAACACAAGTCTAAACGACGTCGCGCAACACCGCAGGAGAAGTCTGAAGACAAAACGCTAACGGCTGGAGACATCTTGAACACAACACGCTAAATCCCGCGCAATAGATCTCTTCATCAAGCGCTAACCAAAACGGCGACGTATTGGTGACATCTGAAAACCAGCGCTATACTTTGTCCCACGCACCAGCGATCACGCTCATCAGATCTCACAACCAAACGCTAGGCCAAACAACACCGTATTAACTTATCTAAACGACATCGTATTGCGCTCAACACAAAACACGCGGGCAGACTCCAAATCAGATCCTAGCGCTAACGAAATATCAGATATCTCCTAAACGACGGCGTAATATGCTCTCTCGCTACAAAACACGCTGCGACCAAATCAAACACCAGCGACCAGATTTAACCACTAACCCGAACAGATCTCTCACTAAAGCTGTTCAGATCTCACCCGATCACAAATGCAAAAATACCAAACTTTCCAAAATTGCTCCAAATGTGAAATCTGACCCGAAAATGCAAAAGAAACCTTCAAATTGAAATCTGAACATCCAGAATTTCTTACAATTCGATTTATTCCAACCAATTATTCTTCATTAAATTTCAGGTCTCACAAAGTGCACTGCACACATCACAGAATGCCATAATACGATAGAAGCAGATTTTATGTTAATCAAAACTTAGATTCTGATCTGTAAAACAGATCCGACACAACCCCTCCTTCTGAACTCCTAAACTTATTTTAAACACTTTTTCGATTCCATTGATCCTATCAGAGGGCTAAGGCCCACTTAAAAACCTAATTCCTAAGACAAAGCAACGTCCCTTAGTGAGACCAGCCGGTACAAGCCATATTTAAGCTGGTATATAAAGGACTCTCTCAGATCATGTTTTGTCAAATTCCCTCATAATTATCAATAAACTAAGTTCCTTCAATCTAATCATGAAACTTTTAATCTTGATATAAATTTTAAATAGAATTTAAAATGAGGGATTTTCAATTTTGAAATTCAGTCTCAATAATTTTACATCAAATTAAAAATTTGCGGATTCAACAGATATATATCACATATATAATTTGGATGATCGATAACTGAGAGCTATGCGATCCGTGGTTGGCAAGCACGGATCTAGGTCCAATCCTAGGTTATATGCAGTATGAAAATGCAATCCTATTACATAAGCTTCCAGTTTTACATGTCTTCGGTCTTAAGTATCTTTGAACATCATCTCCATCATCTTCAAAATTATCCTCCCACTAAGTCTAATATTTACATTTAAATATCCATAAC
The DNA here is from genome assembly GCA_001598015.1 of Dorcoceras hygrometricum. Taxonomy (NCBI): domain Eukaryota; kingdom Viridiplantae; phylum Streptophyta; class Magnoliopsida; order Lamiales; family Gesneriaceae; genus Dorcoceras; species Dorcoceras hygrometricum. Next base: position 294,167 of record KQ991168.1, on the reverse strand, counting down.
AAATAGGGATACATTTTAAAGGAGTGATAACGGGTCATAAACCAGGCCCACTTTGATATGATCTCAACAATATTAAAACCAAGAAATGTAAAACCTAGCATACACCTAGCACATTGGGCATGGCTCTCGATTATCCCAAACAACATTATCTATTCAATTAATCCAATTAATTGACATAAATAAAATAATCAAATCAAATTTGATTTTATCAAACAAAATCAAATTTTTAAATGTAAAATCATATTTAAAAATAATTGCATCAAATAATTTTGGGCTTAAAAAAATTTCAGGTCAAATATCTCAAAATTTTTCAAAAATAATTTTGGTCCAACCAAAAATCCCAATAGAAAGTATCGGACCAAAAACCCCTCGTGGCGCCCGGGACAGACCCGGAAAAACCCTAGGATTCAAATTTTGCCGCCGCATCTCCATCCCAACACCGCTGCACTGGTAGTGCCCCCGCCGCCCGCATGCGTGCTGCACGCCATGCGCGCACGTGGGGCGGCATGTCGCGTGGCCAACGTGCGCAGGAAGAGCGGAGGGTGCACGCACACGCGTGCGGATGTGCGTGCACGGGTACCGACCAGCTGGTGCAACGCCCAACGGATGTGCGCGCGGGGCTTGCGCTATAGGCGCGCAACCGCCTGCCGCAACGTTTGTGCGGGATGCGCGAGCTGGCCCCGTGATGCCCGCCGCAATGTGCGCACAGCAGGTGCTCGCGATGGGCGGCGGCGCCAAATTTTTTTTTTTTGAAAAACGAGATTTTTGATGCAATTCAGGCAGAATGGTGTATTGACAGATCCAAGCCAAAGCTCTGATATACTGTTGGCGCAGCGACGGATCCAGATCCCGCTACCGGGGCGCAGCGGAAGTTAAAAATTTTGAATCTCGGGATTTGTCAATACACTAAATTATGAATCTAAACATACATAGGATGTTTAGAAGATTACCTTTTTTGGCGTCTTGGCGCCTGGCTCCGACCAATTCCACGAGGGAATTGGCACTTCAACGTTTGAATAGCTCCGACCTCCTAATCCGGTCCATGACAGGAATCTCAATTCCTTCGTTGTCTTGCACTTGAAAACCAACGAAAGTTTAACGAACGGAATCTCCTCGCCGAGACGGTCGGAACAACTTCCGACGGAGAGCGGCGCGACGGAGGCGAAGGGAAGGGAGAAGGAGAAGGAAAAATATAACTTAATGGGAGAAGAGAGTTCTCAACCCAGAGGATTAGTTGTCAGTACAACTTTTGGTGCGAGTAAAATGAATACCCCAGGGCCCCTATTTATAGATTTTTCATGGGCTTAAACCAAGTTAAATGGGCCTGGGTCGGGCCCAAGCCTAGTGAACATTGGTTTCAAGTCCATCGTCGTGGCTTCATCATAATCCCGATCAACGATCAGATCGGACCGATCTTCACAGTTTACAAAACTGAACATTATGATGTGAAAAAATATTTTCAGACCACCTAATCCAAAATAGCAGTTAGGCCTCTATCAGCTTTAAGGATAGTCATACTCGTCCAAGCCAATTTAGGAAAATCACATTTCCACCCCCAGTTAATTTTAGTAAGTCACACCTCCATCCTTCCTCCTACTATATTCAACAAATTGAGCTTAATTTCTGTACGGGAATTGAGAAACCATTACTTGTGTGACCCTCAATGGTTTAGGGATACAACTAGCCGTTGGCTCACAACATTTGTGACTCCGAAAATACATTTTCGGACTTACCCATCGGATCATGGTAAAGCGTCTAGCAACATCGCCCCATGATCACCTAGGTATCACTGATAGTGCCTGCAAGAACCATTCGGTCATGGGTAGCATACAGTACGGTCCTTTCAACTCAAATATCCCGATCGAATCAATGACCATTGATAAATCGAGAGTCGCTAGAGATCCGATAGCCATGCATACATCTTGAAGATCGAATAGTGACATCGCATGTGTTACTAGGTAAACCCATTTACCTAAAACAGATCTAGTACTCTGGCCAGAGATTTGTCACACTATTATCTCCTCAGCTAGTATAGGATATTCATGCACAAGGGCGAGCAGTGAATTCTCGACAACGAAGCATCGACTCCTACATGCATCGGGACCTCACCCAATCCCACCACCTGATGACCCCAACTGAGTCGGTAAACGGGTCAAAGTGAGGCACCTATCATGTAGAGTTTCAATGACGTTTCGAGTAATGAGGACTAATCTGTACAACCAAGACCTTGAAATTAATCCACCCGAAAAATGATAACCACTTGGAAAGTTCGAGCGAGGGTAGTTCAATAGATCACCAGGTCACTATCCATTTGCATGATCAGAACATCACTATGTTACCTACCAATGAAACGTGATAATTTGCATCAAAGATGGTAGTCTCAAGCTCGGGTGACCCGTATCCTCTTTTGGACGGCCCAATCGACTAGGAATTAGTTTAGAATACACAGTGACTAATAGATGTGTTCATTATTGCCATCAAATCGACTATCACATCTAACATACACTATAGTGCATTCAAGGTCTTTATCCAACAATTGTAATCATAAAAATGAAGATAAAGAATGCCATAAAAGAATGCGAATTTCATAAATAAAGATCGTTTTACATAAAGTCAAGAAGAACCCACACGCCACAAGATGGCTAGTTGGGTACCTACTCTAACAGTCACCCATCCTAGTACTGTTCTCACCCGAGCACACTTAACTTCGGAGTTCTGATAGGATCCAGTGCATTAGTGCTGGTATGGACGGTCGCACCTCCAAAGTAGCACGCCAATTGTTTTTATGTCGGATTTGTGAGCAGCGGCTCGTGTGTTGGCGCAGTGGCGGATCCGGATCCCGTTCCCGGGGGCGCAGCGGAAGTTTCAAAAAATTGCCCTAGGAACGTTCAATACATGTCAAACAAGGCATAAAAACATACATAGGATGTTTTAATGAATGTTACCTTGCTGGCGTCTAGGCGCCTGGCTCCGACCAGAATCACAGGGAAAATGGCACTTCAAGGTAGGCGGCGGTAGATCTCTTAATCCGGTCCATGACTGGAATCAGGACTCCTTCGTCAGTCTGCAATAGAATAGCTGATGAATTTGACACGAACGGAATCTCCTCAGCACGGTGGTCGGAGCAAGTCCGACGGCAAAAGGCGGCGGCGCGTGGCCTACGGCGGGTGGCGCGTGGTGGTGGCGGCCGAGGGAGAGGGAGTGAGGAGAGGGGGGGTGGAGGCTTTGAGCTAGGGTTTGTGTTGTGTAGTGTCTTACAATGTAACCCTAGACCATGTATAAGTATAGGTGTGATGGGCTTGAACCGGCCCATTGGACCTGGGGCGGGCCTAGTCCAACATATGAACATTCGGTTCATCCCTATCACCGTGGCTTCATCATAATCCCGATCGAAGATCAGATCAGACCGATCAACGCAGTTTCCAAAACTGAGTATTATGATGTGAAAACAATTTTTCAGACCACCTTGTCCAAAATTGCAGTTTAGCCCCTCCAACTTTAGGGAAATTGCAATTTGACCCCTGTTGACTTTTAGGATGTCGCACTCCCTAAATTCCTCCTCCTATGCTCAACACATTGAGCTCAATTTCCGTGCGGGAATCGTGAAGCCAGTACTTGTGTGACCCTCAATGGTTCAGGGATACAGCTAGCCGTGGGCTCACAACCATTGCGACTCCGAAATCACAATTTCGGACTTACCCATCGGATCATGGTAAAGCGTCTAGCAACATCGCCCCATGATCACCTAGGTATCACTGATAGTGCCTGCAAGAACCATTCGGTCATGGGTAGCATACAGTACGGTCCTTTCAACTCAAATATCCCGATCGAATCAATGAGCATATCCCGATCAGATCAACGACCATTGGTGAATCGAGAGTCGCTAGAGATCCGATAACTATGCATACATCTTGGAGATCAAATAGTGACATCGCGTGTGTTAATAGGTAAACTCATTTACCTAAAACACATCTAGTACTCTGGCCAGAGATTTATCACACTATTACCTCCTCAGATAGCATAGGATATCCACGCATGAAAGCGAGCGGTGAATCCTCGACAACGAAGCATCGACTTCTACATGCATCGGGACCTCACCCAATCCCACCACCTAATGACCCCAGCTGAGTCGTTAAACGGGTCAAAGTGAGGCACCTATCATGTAGAGTCTCAATGACGTTTCGAGTAGTGAGGACTAATCAGTACAACCAAGACCTCGGACTTATCCACTCGACAAATGGTAACCACTTGGAAAGTCCTAACGAGGGTAGTTCGATAGATCACCAGGTCACTATCCATCTGCATGCTCAGAACATCACAATGTTCCCTATCAATGAAACATGGTACTTCACATCGCAGATGCTAGTCTCAAGATCGGGCGTCCTTATCCTCATTTTGACGGCCCAATCGACTAGGAACGAGTTCAGAATACACAGTGACTATTAGATGTGTTTCATGATAGCCATCATATCCACTATCACATCTAACATACACTATGGTGCATTCTAGGTCTTTATCCAACACAATTGTTAACATTATAGATAATGAAAATAAATAATGCCATAAAGAAATATGAATTTCATAAATAAAGATCGTTATACAAAGAGTCAATAAAACCCACACGCCACAAGTTAGCTAGTTGGGCATCTACTCTAACAATCTCCCACTTGCCCAAAAGCCAACTACTCATCAGACGCAGTCCCATTGTTTCGCGATGTTTTTCAAACAACGGTCCTGGCAAGGGTTTCGTAAGTGGATCAGCAATGTTGTCTGCAGAGGTGACTCTCTCGACTGCTATGTCACCTCTAGCCACAATATCCCGGATTATGTGGTATTTCCTCAGTATATGTTTGGATCTTTGGTGAGACCTAGGCTCCTTTGCTTGCGCAACGGCACCCGTGTTGTCGCAGTACACCGGGATTGGACCAACTCCATCAGGGATTACGCCCAAATCTTAGACGAAATTCCTTATCCAAACCGCCTCTTTAGCAGCAGCTGATGCTGCGATGTACTCAGCCTCAGTGGTTGAATCCGCGATGGTGTCTTGCTTGGAACTCTTCCAAGAGACAGCACCACCATTGAGCATGAATACAAATCCAGAGGTTGACTTCGAATCATCCACGTCACATTGGAAGCTAGAATCAGTGTAGCCTTCCAATTTCATTTCACCACCCCCATAGACCATGAACATATTCTTAGTACTTCGCAAGTACTTAAGAATATCCTTCACAGCCTTCCAATGCAATTGGCCGGGGTTGGCCTGGTAGCGGCTCGTGACACTAAGAGCATATGCGACATCCGGTCTAGTTGAGATCATGCCATACATAATACTACCTATTTCCGAGGCAAATGGCACACATGTCATACTCTCTATCTCCTCATCAGTCTTCGGACACATAGACTTAGATAGAGTGACCCCGTGGCTCATAGGTAGGTGTCCTCTCTTGGACTCTTCCATAGAGAACCTCTTAAGTATGGTATCGATGTAGGTGGCTTGGGTGAGTCCGAGCATCCGTTTCGATCTATCCCGATAGATCTGTATTCCAAGAATATAGGATGCTTCACCCATGTCCTTCATCGAGAATCTACTAGACAACCAGACTTTAGTTGACTGCAGCATTCCTACATCATTCACAATGAGTAGAATGTCATCAACGTAAAGTACAAGGAATGTCACAGCGCTTTTAACTACCTTCTTATATACACATGGCTCCTCGGGATTCTTGATGAAACCAAATTCCTTAATTGGTTCATCGAATCGCAGGTTCCAACTCCTCGATGCTTGTTTGAGACCGTAGATCGATCTCTGAAGTTTGCATACCTTATGATCACTTCCTACAGATGTGAAACCCTCAGGCTGCGTCATATAGATCTCTTCCTTAATGTTTCCATTAGGGAACACAGTTTTTCACATCCATTTGCCATATCTCATAGTCGTACCATGCTGCTATGGCTAGTAAGATTCTAATCGACTTGAACATTGCGACTGGTGAAAAGGTTTCATCATAGTCAACACCTTGCCTTTGAGTGTAACCTTTCGCGATCAGTCGTGCCTTGTAGGTCAATACCTTACCATCAGGCCCAAGTTTCCTCTTGTATATCCATTTACACCCGATAGGAACAATTCCTTCGGGAGGATTAGCGAGAGTCCAAACTTGGTTCGCATGCATTGAGTCAATCTCAGACTGCATTGCTTCAAGCCACAAATTAGAATCAGCATCGGAAATTGCCTCCTTGAAAGTCCTTGGATCACATCCAACAACTTGATCACCCTGATCATCTTCAAGAAGGAAACCATATCTTTCAGGAGCCCTAGGAACCCTTTCGGATCTCCTAGGTGCGACCATTTCTGGTACTGTCTATGTAGGTGCTGGAGATTCACTTGGTACTTCAATTGGTTCTCGAACCTATTTGAGTTCTACTACTTTGCCTTTTCTATCAAGTAGAAATTCCCTTTCCATAAAGGTGGCATTCCTAGAAACAAACACTTTTGTTTCGTTTGGATAGTAGAAGTAGTATCCAATGGAATTCTTTGGATACCCAATGAAGTAGCATAAGATGGATCTGGTATCCAGCTTATCTCCCACTGTCTGCATCACGTAAGCAGGACATCCCCAAATCCTCATGTATGAGTACTTGGGTGGTTTGCCCATCCATATCTCATATGGAGTATTATCTACTGCCTTGGTGTGGACATTGTTCAACAACATTACCGCCGTTTCGAGCGCATAGCCCCAAAACGAGGTAGGAAGCTCCGTGAAGCTCATCATAGATCGAACCATGTCCATCAAGGTTCGATTACGACGCTCCTCCACACCATTGAGCTGTGGTGTGGCCGGAGGAGTCCACTGTGCGAGAATCCCATTCTCTTTAAGATAGTCTTGAAATTCAGCACTTAAGTACCACCTCGATCGGATCGAAGTGCTTTAATACTTTTGCCTAAGATAGTCTTGAAATTCAGCACTTAAGTACCACCTCGATCGGATCGAAGTGCTTTAATACTTTTGCCTAATTGATTTTCTACTTCAGTCTTGAATTCTTTGAACCTTTCAAAAGATTCAGACTTGTGCTTCATTAAATACAAGTACCCATACCTAGAGTAATCATCGGTAAAGGTGATGAAGTATGTGTGACCGTACTTAGTACCAATGCTAAGTGGGCCACACACATCAGTATGGATCAAATCCAATAGGCCTTGGGTACGTTCAGGCTTGCCCTTGAAGGGTTGTTTAGTCATCCTTCCCTTGAGACAAGACTCACAAGTCGGTAGGGAGTTAATGTCTGACACATCAAACATGTCACTCCTAACTAACTTGATCATCCTTCTTAGAGAAATATGACCTAGCCTAGCGTGCCAAAGTTGTGCTGGGTGCTATCGTGTTTCCTTTAAATTGTTGTTGTATGTGCTTCGAAATCGCGAGTTGGAACTAGTTTTAATTTTAAGGTGTATAGATCGTTTTCGCGTTCCCCAATAACAATCAAACATTCATTCTTGTATATATTGCAAATCGAATTAGCAAACACACAAGAATATCCACACTATCAAGCATAGAAACAGAAATAATGTTCTTTATTAATTCGGGAATAAATAAAACATCTTTCAATAACAACTTAAAATTTGACGATAGAAATAAATAGACATCTCCTATAGCTACTGCATCAACTCTTGCTCCATTGCCCAGCCTCAAGTGGGTCTCACCCTCTCTAAGACGTCGGCTTCTTGTCATCACCTGCAAATCATTGCAGATATGAGATCCACATCCGGTATCGAGTACCCAAGAAGTCGAATTAAGAGACATATTTATTTCGATATAGAACATATCTTTTGCAGTTCGCAACTGCTCGAGGTACTCCTTGCAGTTCCTCCTCCAATGCCCAGGCTTGTGGCAGTGGTGGCAAACATCCTCGGACTTGTTTGGCTTGGAAGCTTTTGCCTTTGGCTTCTTAGTGGGCTTTTCCTCCTTCGCAGGGGCAGAACGCTTCTTACCCTTGCGTCTGGGCCCCTTCTTCGCAGAGGAAGAAGTTCCCATAAGGAGGACGGGCTTGTCCTTCTTTATGGTCCCCTCGAACACGACCAACATGTTAACCACCTCTTCAAGGGTGGCTGCCAGTTTGTTCATGTTGAAGTTGACCACAAATGGGTCGAATACAGCGGGTAGTGAGAGGAGAAGCACATCCACAGACAGCTCGTGTGGAAGTGTGATATCAAGGCCAGCCAGCTTTTTAACGAGCCCAATCATACGAACCCCATGCTCGCGGACCGAAGTCCCATCGCGCATGCGGCTCGTCATAAGCTCCTTGAGAGCGGTGAACCTCCAATCGAGCGATCATGGTCCCGAATAATATCAGCCAACCATGACCTCAAAAAGGTAGAGTCCAATTGCAACCGGTGCAACCTCCATGTATTTTACCTCACGTCCAGTAAGGGCCCAATAATATGACGCCGATTACTATCACGTGTCAAGATGACCCATCAATGTTGAGTCGTGAAGGACGGTCCCCTTAACGTCCCCAATAATATGAGCCAATGTTAAAGGGAGTTCCAACCGACTCACAATAGGTGTCAATGGCGTGGACAGCTTTCCGGCATACATAACCCCCTCAATAATATGAGCCGGGCCATGTATGCGGGTAGCATCGGCGTACACCCATTGTTGATGGAAGGTAGGGAGGTTTAAACAAATTTAAATTCCCTTTAGTTTATCGAATAAACTTTTAATCTTGATATCAGTTTTAAATCGTATTTAAAACGAGGGATTTTATTTTTGAAAATTTAGTCTCAACAATTATTTTAAATAATAATTTAAAACATGCGGATTCAACAAACATATCTCGAATATATAAATAAACTTTGGGATGATCGATCGCGAGAGCTATGCGGTCCGTGGTTGCCAATCACGGACCTGGGTCCAGTCCTAGGTGAAATGAATATGAAATGCAATCCTATTACAATTGCTTCCGATTTTACAGATCTTCGGTCTTCAATATCTTTGATCGTCATCTCCACCGTCTTCAAATTGTCCTCCCACTAAATCTAGTAATTTACATTTAAATTTCCATGAAAAGTAAGGGATACAAATTTGTAGGGGTGGGAACGGGCCACAAACAGACCCACTTTATGATATCAACAATATATGGGACCAGCGCACGACTTGAACCTGGCCATCGCGCGCGGGAGGCGCCGCCACGCACGTCGGCGCCGCGGCCGGTTTCTAATAATTTTTTTTTTGTTCTGAAAAATTTGAGATTCGATACAATTCAGGCACTAAATGTATTGAAGGATCCGAGCCTGAGCTCTGATACCATTGTTGGCGACAATGGCGGATCCGGATCCCGTTTCTCGGGGGCGCACGGAATTTAAAATTTGCCCCGGGATACGTTCTATACATCAATACAATTCAATAATCATACATAGGATGTTTATCGAATCGTTACCTTGCTGGAGTCTAGGCGCCTGGCTCCAACCAGAATCACAGGGAAACTGGCTCTTGAATTGTAGGCGGCGGTAGATCCTCCTAATCAGGTCCACGATCGGAATCAAGACACCTTCGTCAGCCTGCACTAGAAGGTCTGATGAATTTAGCACGGACGGAAACTCCTCAGTGCGGTGGCCGGAACAAGTCCGGCGAAGGGGCGGCGGCGGCGCTTGGTGGCGGCCGGCGGCGGCGTGAGGGAGAGGAGAAGAGGGGGCGACCGATTTGCTATGTGTGGAGGGTAGGGTTTTGAGAGTGAAGTTATCACATGAAGCCCCCTAGACCAAGTCTAATTATAATTAAGTGATGGGCTTGAACCGGCCCAATGGACTTGGGTCAGGCCCAGGTCCATGTGAACATTCGGTTCAATCCTGTCACTACGACTTCATTATAATTCCGATCGATGATCAGATCGGACCGATCGACTCAGTTTCCAAAACTGAATATTATGTTGCGAAAAACAATTTTCCAGATCATCTAGCCCAAAATAGTAGTTTAGCCCCTCAACTTTGGGAAATCGCAATTTGACCCCTGTTTACTTTTATGAAGTCGCACTCCCTAAAATCCTCCTCCCATGCTCAACACGTTGAGTTCAGTTTTCGTGCGGGAATCGTGAATCCAGTACTTGTGTGACCCTCAATGGTTCAGGGATACAGCTAGCCATGGGCCCACAACCATTGTGACTCCGAAATCACAATTTCGGACTTGCCCAACGGATCATGGTAAAGCGCCTAGCAACATCGCCCCATGATCCCCTAGGTATCACTGATAGTGCCTGCAAGAACCAGTTGGTCGTGGTTAGCGTACAGTACGGTCCTTTCAACACATATATCTCGATCAGATCAACGACCATTGGTAAATCGAGAGTCGCTAGAGATCCGATAACTATGCATACATCTTGGAGATCGAATAGTGACATCGCGAGTGTTACTAGGTAAACTCATTTACCTAAAACACGTCCAGTACTCTGGCCAGAGATTTGTCACACTATTGTCTCCTCAGATAACATAGGATATCCACGCATGAGAGCAAGCGGTGAATCCTCGACAACGAAGCATCGACTCCACATGCATCGGGACCTCACCCAATCTCGCCACCTAATGACCCCAAGTGAGTCGGTAAACGGGTCAAAGTGAGGCGCCTATCATATAGAGTCTCAATGACGTTTCGAGTAGTGAGGACTAATCAGTACAACCAAGACCTCG
>KQ991168.1:187700-256096 GCA_001598015.1 Dorcoceras hygrometricum | reverse complement strand
ACCTTGTTTCCTTCATTCCAGGCAACTGTACGATCCAACAAATCTTTTCCATATAAGCAAACGATCGTATTTGAAATACTTTGAGCTTGCGCCTGAAATTACTTTGAACATTAGCACTTATATTCACCTTCGTTGAAAGCTTCGACTGGAAAAACGCTTAGAAGAATTCATCTGCTGAAATGCGTACGCGTTTTTCCATCTGCTGATCTTTAGCAATAAAACGATGTCGTGTCAACTTATTTAAGCGACACCGTTTAGCTATCTTCGAAATACATCTGCTGAACAACAACATGAAGCGCATATACTTCTGCTGAAAACTCTAAGCCAATACGCTGTCGTTCCAACTTAATCAAACGCTGTCGTATCACCATCTTCAACAAGGAGACTAAACCAACTGCTGAACTTCTTCAACAAAGAGTCTGCTGAAATCTTCTTCTGCTGATACGAAACAGTGCACTCCACGACGTCGTTCCAATTTATCAAAACGCTGTCGTTGACACTTCTAAGCAAAACACGATAGAACTCAAATCGAATACCATCTGCTGATTCTTCACGAATAACTGCTGTAGCTCTTCAAGAAGGTATCTGCTGAACTGAAACTGTTCATACCAACGACGTCGTTCCACTTAATCAAAACGCCGTCGTTTAGTACTCCTCCAACTAATCAACTGCTGATCTCTTCATGCAAATTCCAACTGATAAAATAGCACTTGAACGATCAATCCATTTTGTCTTTTTGTTATCACCAAAACTTAATAAATATTGTTCTAACAGAGATGGAGCTAGATTCTTCACGAATAACTGCTGTAGCTCTTCAAGAAGGTATCTGCTGAACTGAAACTGTTCATACCAACGACGTCGTTCCACTTAATCAAAACGCCGTCGTTTAGTACTCCTCCAACTAATCAACTGCTGATCTCTTCATGCAAATTCCAACTGATAAAATAGCACTTGAACGATCAATCCATTTTGTCTTTTTGTTATCACCAAAACTTAATAAATATTGTTCTAACAGAGATGGAGCTAGTCTTAGCTAGGTTCCAGCGGACGAACCCTCTGACTTTTGCTACTGCTGAGGGTGGTGAGTTGGCCGAGAGTTGGCTAGTGTAGATGGAGGAGCTGTTTGATACCTTGGAGTACACTTCTGAGAAGAGATTAAAGCTGGCGGTGTTGCAATTAAGGGATAATGCACAGTGCTGGTGGAGAGGTAGTTCCCGTATTCTGCGAGAGAGTGGGTCTGTGATCACTTGGGAGAGCTTCTGTGCCGCGTTTCGACAGGAGTATCCCAGGAGTCCTACTACAGCAGTCGAGAGCGCGAGTTTGATAATTTGAAGCAAGGGACGATGAGGGTGGCCGAGTATGCCAGGCAGTTTTCTATACTTCTGATGTATGTGCCTCACGTAGCTAGCCAGGAGAGGACGAATAGGAACAAGTTCATGAAGGGACTGAGGCCTGATTTGTTCCGGATGGTGTTGTCTGGATCCCCTGCGACGTATGTTGATGCTGTGAATCGAGCGGTTGACATTGAGGAGAGTTTGATGGAGGCCGAGGCTCCGGTTCAGCCGACGACTGGATGTGATTTTCAGCCAGTGCAGGATGTTTCGCAGTCGTTCCAGTCTCCTCAAGGGTCACAGCAGTCGAATCGCCAACAGTTTAGACCTCGAGGGAAACAGTTTAAGAAGAAGGTGAATTCGAGTTCCTCCGGTTCCGTGAGTTATGGTAGTAGTGGTTCTGGTGGTATGTCTTGCGGACAGTGTGGAGGGAAGCATCCGACTTCGCAGTGTCGAGGAGTTCAGGGGTCTTGTCGTAACTATGGGCAGCCTGGACATTTTATGAGAGTATGCCCTTTGTTGAGGGGACAGACTTCGGTTCCTTCGCAGTCGGGTTCGGCTGGTGGTTCTTCTCAGAGGCCGCAGTTTCCTGCCCCTACCAAGCGATCTGGATTCTAACCCCGTGAGCCTTCTAGGTTTGGAGCACCTTCGAGACCTCAGTTCCAGATTCCGCAGCAGGTCCAGGAGAATGCCTTGACGAGAGAGCAGGCTGAGGAGATTCCTGCCATTGTGATCGCAGGTACATGCTCTATTTTCGATTATCCTGCGAGAGTTTTATTTGACATTGGAGCACTCTTTTATTTCGGAGTTGTTTGTCTGTGAGCATGGGTTGAGTACTTCCCCATTGTGTGATGTTGTCTTTGTGTCTACCCCTGCTGGTGTGAGTCTGTGGTCCCATGAAGTGATGTTGGATTGTGTGCTTCAATTCGATGAGCATGTTTTAGTGTCCAATCTGATTGTTTTGGGAATCAGAGATTTTGATTGCATCTTGGGAATGGATGTATTGTCTAGCTATAAGGCTACAGTTGATTGCTTCCATGATGTGGTGAGATTTCACCCTGACTCGGGTGAGAAGTGGGATTTCTATGGTGCTGATTCGCGCTCGAAGATTCCACTGGTATCTGCCATGGAGATGTTTAGCCTGCTATCGCTGGATAATGCTGGATTTATGATCTACGCGCTTGACGTTTCCCAAGAGCCACGATTGGAGTTGAGCGACATCCCGATAGTCCGATAGTTTCCCGATGTGTTTCCAGATGAGATTCCTGGATTCCCTCCGAGACGTGAGATCAACTTCAGTATCGAGTTGGTGCCCGATACAACCCCGATTTCTAGAGCTCCGTATCGGTTGGCGCCAGCAGAGTTGAAGGAACTCAAGGAACAGTTGAGAGACCTTTTGGAGAAAGGCTTCATAAGACCGAGTATGTCGCCTTGGGGAGCTCCGATTCTCTTCATGAAGAAGAAAGATGGGTCTATGAGGATGTGCGTGGACTTCCGACAGTTGAATAAAGCGACGGTGAAGAACAAGTATCCTTTTCCAAGGATTGATGACTTGTTCGATCAGTTGCAAGGATCGGTCGTATACTCGAAGATTTATTTGCGCTCTGGTTATCACCAGTTGCGGATTAGAGACGCTGACGTGGCGAAGACAGCTTTTCGGACGAGATACAGGCATTATGAGTTTCTTGTGATGCCGTTTGGGTTGACGAATGCCCCAGCTGTTTTCATGGATTTGATGAATCGCGTCTTTAGCGAGTATATCGATTGGTTCATGATTGTCTTCATAGATGGCATCTTAGTTTATTCGCGAGCATAAGGAGCATCTTAAACTGGTGTTGCAGAGATTGAGGGACTTGCAGTTGTACGCCAAGTTCGGCAAGTGTGAATTTTGGCTTGATAGAATTATCTTTTTGGGTCATGTGATTTTGATGCAAGGGATTTCGGTGGATCCGAGTAAGGTCGAAGCAGTTCTTAACGGGGAGAGACCTAGGAACGTTTCCGAGATCCGTAGTTTCTTAGGCTTAGCTGGCTATTATAGGCGTTTAATCGAGAAGTTCTCTTCGATAGCCAGGCCGATGACCCAGATGACTCAGAAAGATAGGAAGTTTGTTTGGACTGACGAGTGCGAGTCTAGCTTTCAGACGTTGAAGGAGAAGTTGACTACTGCTCCTGTGTTGGCTCTACTGTCTGGATCTGGAGGATTTGTTGTGTGCTCCTATGCATCTCTGAGTGGTTTGGGATGTTTTCTGATGCATAACGGGTACGTGATTGCGTATGCATCTCGACAGTTGAAGCCTCACGAGATGAGGTATCCCGTTCATGATTTGGAATTGGCTGCAATAGTGTTTTCCTTGAAGATTTGGCGTCACTACCTGTATGGTGAAGAGTTTGTGGTGTACACCGACCACAAGAGCCTGAAATATATCTTCACGCAGTCAGACTTGAATATGAGGCAACGACGTTGGATGGAATTACTCAAAGACTTTAACTGTGAGATTCAGTATCAGCCTAGGCGGATGAACTCGGTTGCCAATGCCTTGAGTAGGAAGACCCTGCCTGCGATGCTCTCGTTTTTGAGTGTTTCGAAAGTCTACGAGTAGTTGAGTACTTCTGGTTGGCGGTTCCAGCCGGGTGATCAGTACTTCATGGTTTCTTCGATTCAGGTAGAACCGCAGATTGTGAGTGACATCAGGGAGGCGTAGAGGACTGATCCATTTATCCATGAGTTTAAGATTAAAGCCCGAAGTGGTCAGTATGATGATTTTTCTGTTGCTTCTGATGGATGTATTAGATTTCGAGGGAGATTGGTGGTTCCGAACCTGATTGATTTGAAAGAGACCATCATGAATGAAGCACATTGTAGTCGGTACAGTGTGCATCCGGGCGAGAGAAAGATGTACCATGCTTTGAAGTCTCACTACTGGTGGGCAGGTATGAAGAGCGACATTTCTGGTTTTGTTGCTAGGTGTTTGAATTGCCAGCAGGTCAAGGCTGAGAGAATGAGACCTGGTGGATTGCTTCAGAGTTTGGAGGTGCCTCAATGGAATTGGGAGCACATCGCCATGGATTTTGTGACTCATCTAACTCGATCGAGTAGGGGATGCGATGCGATTTGGGTGGTGATTGATAGACTTTCGAAGTCAGCCCATTTCATTCCCTATGATGTGAGGTGTTCGATGAAGAAAATGGCGAAGCTGTACATCGACCATGTGGTTAGATTGCATGGAGTGCCTGTTTCGATAGTGTCTGATAGAGATCCTAGATTCACCTCTCGATTTTCGAAGAATTTGCAAGCAGCAATGGGTTCGAGATTGGCCATGAGAACCGCCTATCACCCCCAGACAGATGGTCAGTTTGAGCGGACCATTCAGACTTTGGAAGATATGTTGCGTGCGGTTGTGATGGATTTCAGTGGTGGCTGGCAGGACTCCTTGTCCTTAGTCGAGTTTTTGTAGCTATCAAGTGACTATAGGAATGGCTCCATTTGAAGCTTTGTATGGTCGTAAGTGTAGATCTCCGATTTGTTGGGAAGAGGTTGGTGAGAAACAGCTTTCTACCCCTGAATTTGTGCAGCATATGAAAGATCAGATTGATTTGATTCGGTGTAGAATGAAGGCTGCACAAGATAGATATTCAAGCTATGCTAACAGAAGACGCAGACCTTTGGAGTTTGAGGTTGAAGATCGAGTATTTCTCAAGATTTCTCCTTTCAAGAGCGTGATGCGATTCAGATTCAAAGGCAAATTAGCTCCTAGATTCGTTGGTCCCTTTGAGATTGTTGAACGGATTGGACAGTTGGCTTATAGATTGCAGCTGCCTGATGACTTAGCAGCAATACATGATGTTTTTCATGTGTCAATGTTGAGAAAATATGAGCCAGATCCTTCCCATGTGTTGAGAACCGACGAAGTTGAGCTGGATTCTTACTTGAGCTATGTGGAATATCCAGTGCAGATTCTGGATAGGAAGGAGAAGCAGTTGAGGAATAAAATAATTCCGTTGGTGATGATCTAATGGCGCAAGCATGGCCGAGAAGAAGCTACCTGGGAGGTTGAGGAGAAGATGAGGCAGGAGTGGCCTCATCTGTTTGAGCTATAGAAACGGTTCAGGTAACTTCTAACTTGATCGATCTTTGTGATTTGAGTGATGTTGCTGCTGAGTTGAGATTCTGGTTGGCATGAGTATGTTAGGAATGGTGTCTAGTATAGTGTGTCATGAATAAGCTATTTTGCTGTTGTGATTTTGATTTGATGACTTAACTGATTTCGAGGACAAAATCGATTTTGAGTGGGGGAGAGTGTGAGAACTAGAAATCTGTTAAGTATGATTTAATGGCTTATCAGCTTTTGGATTATGATTTGTCACGGAATTGTGAATTCTGGGTGTTCAGATTTGGTTTAGAGTTGCACAGTAGTGAGTTGCGCGAGAATTCAGCTGTTGGTTTTCAACAGTAGCGCAATTCAGACGTCAGTGTTCTACTGTAGCGTCAGCAGGTGAAGTCTGATCAGTTGTTGATGGCGCGGGAGTGATACGTTGTCGTTTCGTGAATATCAGACGTCGCGCTAATGCAAGGAATCAGGTGTAGTGCATTTCAGAAGTCAACGCAATTCAGAGGTACTGTAGCGAGTGAGTGATGCGTCGTCGTTTCGCTATTCAGTAGTAGTGCTTGAAGAGGAACCTGTTGGCAGCAGAGGCGCGGGTGCGAGGATTAACGAGAAAGAGACACGTGTTGGTCAACTTTTTGGCGTTGACTGCTGATATTGTAGCGCAAATCAGGAGTTGCGATTGTGAGAGACTTGATTCAGTCGAGTGACCATCCGTTGGTTTGAGTGACCAGCTGCTGATAGTGAGGCGACGTCGTTTTGATAAGTTGGAACGCAGCGTTTGGGGTATAACGCTTTGTGACCAGCTGCTGGTTGTTTCGAAAGGAATCTGTCATAAGCTGTTGAAGCGCTGCGGCGTCGTTTTGATTGTTGATGCGGCGTCGTTTTGGTGCGTGAAGAGAAATGCATCGTCTGATGGTTGCTGCTGATTTCTGTTGAGAGCAAAAGCTGGTTTCTGTCGTGAGATTCCTACTGTTTCGATGTTCGATTATTTTAGAACAGCAGCTGTTGGATTTGAGAGATTTA
Source organism: Dorcoceras hygrometricum (assembly GCA_001598015.1). Taxonomy (NCBI): domain Eukaryota; kingdom Viridiplantae; phylum Streptophyta; class Magnoliopsida; order Lamiales; family Gesneriaceae; genus Dorcoceras; species Dorcoceras hygrometricum. Next base: position 249,636 of record KQ991168.1, on the reverse strand, counting down.
TAGATAAGTGTTGATTGACACTTAGAATTATTTTAGAACTTGATATTTGTTATCTCTATCTTCAAACCCTCGATAGCTACTGTTCACCCGAGCATTTCTTCCCTAGATTTCTGTCGATTCCAGCCGTTGTTTTGAATGATTTTGGTGGCGCTGAGCTCGTTGTGACTTGCTCTTTGATTGCTACCCATTTGAGGCTGTAGTTAGACCTTGGAGAAGATCGTGAAGTAGCAGTGTTGTTCGATTTTCTTCGCTAAGTGGAACCCAAGACTTCTGCAGCTTTCGTTAGCTTTGGATTTGAGGTTCAGGACAGCTTCTGCCGTGATTAGAGAAGCCAGGAGAAAGTTGGTTTGCGTAGGCTGAGTTCTGCCGTGCTTTCGAGAAATCTGTTGAGGTAGATTGAAGCTGTGAGGTACGAATTGAGCAGCTCTAACAGCGTTGAACGTGGACATGGATGTATTTCATGTTATGAAATCTGTTGAATTGATTCTGTGATTTTACGTGGAACAGTTTGATGAATTGCTTGAGTTATATATTCTGTTTTCACGTATTGTCATGGTATGCATTTAGAATTGATTATTGAATGGTATTCATGCATACATCTTGAGCCAGAATTGATTGATGGATGTCCTGATTGAGAGCCACGTTGCGACTGGCCGACCGATGGTTGTGCCCAAAAAATCCAACGCTATCATCGGAGTGGTGACTTCCGGATCGAGTGTCTAACATCGAGCTGTGATGGGCTGACGGGCCCTGAAGATCACGGACCGATGATTTCCCGGTTGATACACCATGGTATGGAGGCTCGATGTGAGATGATTTTCCTGTCGATATGCTAGTCTTGTTTACCGATTTCCTTGATAGCCCTCATGCATTTCATAGCATTGATTTATAGCATGTTGCATGATTAGCTGTTTTGACGGCTCTTCGTACTGAGGCTTGATCTCGTATTTCTTTTCCTGCTTTTGTGTTGTTTAGGTCTGTGTTACCCATTTGCAGGATCTTTAGGTAACCAAGCTGGACAGGGTGGAGGTTCAGCTGGTCGATCCCCGTTTCATTGAGTCCCAGTTATTATTGTATATGTATTGAACCGGGGGAATGCCCCGTGTTTTTATGTATTTTGGGGATCTTTAATTGAATTGAGAATTGATGTTACCTGATTTGTATGAGTTTGAGTTAACTCGTATTTTGAGTATTGATATTTTGAATTTATGTTTTGAGTTCAGGCCTATTTTATTTCGAAAAATATTTAAGCCCGATTTTACGCTTCCGTGATTATGTGCTTAATTGTGCTGTAATCTTGAGTGATTAGCACGGGGCCTGACAGCTCATCTCAAACTTATCCTACATCAGTTTAGAAAATTTTTCACACAGTTTAGTATTAGTTGAGCCAAAAATAGTACCATCAATATGTGAGGCTCGGATTAATTAAGTTGGACTAATAGAGTTTAGTATGGATCAGATCAGGCGTGATCTGATCTGAGTGGAGCAGTCCGAAGTTGAACTGCTAGACTGTTGAGCTAGTTTTTCTAGTACAAGCTGATTTTGAGGGAAACACCTTAAAAGAGCTGTTCTGGGATATGCTGTCTGAGTGCAAGATGATTGAGTTTTGGACGTCAGCTGCATTCAGCTTAGGGATGTACTTGGTGCCCTGAGTTGAGTAATCAGATGGCAGGGATTGGCCGTGCTGTTTGGTAAAATCATCTTAGACGTAATGTGAGATCTGAAAGATTATCATGGTTTAATTATGTGGATTTAATCGAGTTTATCATAAATCAGATCAGGCGTGAGCTGATCGGAGTGGAGCATAACTTCTTTGTTGAGCGTTGAGCTGGTTTTTTGTCGTGAGCTGTTTTGGGGAAAACAGTTTAGGAGCGAGCAGCTCTGGGAGGTGCCATCTAAGTTTAAGCTGTTATGAACTGGAGCGTAAGATGGATTCATCTTGGGGATGAACTTGCTGCCCTGAGCTGAGTAGTCAGATCGGATTTGCGCAGCACTATTTAGTGAAATCAGCTTAGGTGTAAGCTGATAGTAACGTTCTGTATAGACAAAAGCTATTTGTGTTTTCTGCTTAGGCTAGAGCTTTTCGTGGTTATCAAATTTGGCGATTACTGTTTGGAATGCGTGAGCTGGCCAGTGTATGATCTGGTCTGATGATTCAGTCTGATACTGCTGTGCATGGTGTGAGCGGATCTAGTCCTCATGTGCTGGAAGGCGCACGATCTGAGTGCGAGAGAGCTGTTTAGTGCACGAAAGATGTTTTGTGCACGAGAGCTGATGAGTGCGTGAGCTGAGAAGTGAGCGTGATCTATCTGCGAGCGTGATCTGTTGTTCTGTGCCAGCTGTTTGTGTAAGCATGTTGTGTTGTATACCTAAGCTGGTATCAGCTTTGAGGTCTAAGTTGGTCGTTGTCTACTGTAGATCGGATCACGGGAGGCTGAGTTGTATATACTTAAATTTGACCAAGTGTTAGTTAATTGTTCACTTAGATATTTTTCTTCACTTAGAGAGCTGAGTTGTTACCTTGTCGCCTCGTTACTGTTCACCGATCCCTATCTTCTTCGATAGCCGACGGTAGATGATGCAGCTTGGAGCAAGGTTGATATCTTTGAATTCCTCTCTTCAAACCCGTTATTTCCCTACCAATCTTGGAGCCGTTGGTTGGCTGGAAGGATGAGCACGACAATAGTCGAGGCGTACGACTTTTCATAATTTTGGACGAATTATTCTTCGATTCAGGTAGCGACTTTGGGTAAGTGTTAGTTCTTGTTCTTAGCTTTGATTAGAACCAGTAATCGTATCTAGGGTGTAGGTTCGAGCTGGTTTGAGCTGGTAGCTCCTGGCTCAATTTCAGTCGTAGTATTGCCCCAGCTGATTTCGTGTAGTTGAGCAGGGTGTAGCTTGGTGGTTGATTGAGATTCTGTCGATATTTCTCCATGAGAGCTAGGGAAGCAAAAGACGATTGGGCAGAGATGTTTGTTTCAGCGCGTAAGCTGTCTCATGTTGGTGTTCTTCTCTCTCGCGAGCTATGTGAGGTACTGTTGATTGGGGTTTGAGGTACGGATTGGAACCGGTAACTTATAGCTTTCGTAGTGTGAGTGCTAAGATTAACCAAAGTAATTAGTAGCTTAATAGGGCTTAGATTTAGGGTTAATCAGCAGAGGTCATTTAGCTTAGACAGCTATCGCGTTTCGTTCTAAGTTGTTGGTGTAAGCTGTTCGGGTTTCGTGTCAGGCCTCGTGCTCATATCAGAGATAAACCACGCAAAAACAAGCGGAAGCAACTAAAAAGTGGTTAAAATTTTTGCTTTTGGCCTGACTGAAAGATAATATAATTTAAAATACAGCAATACTCAAAATATATCCCAGTTTACACAAAACAAGCAAAGGCTACAAGCCAAAGTAAAACAGTACAGTACCAACACGACCGAATACAACAAAGCACAGGGCATCCCCTGGCTAACAGTACTGATACATATGTACTATACTAACTGGGACACTCTATCCTCCACCTGGGGCTCCTCCAGTTGGGCTAAAACAACGACCCGCTGTAAAACCTGGGATACCTGAAAACAAACAGGCAAACAAAACAAACCAAGCCCCAGAGGGACATTGGGGTCAAACCCCAGCACGGAGAGCAACAACTAAAAGATAGCAATAGATAAAATTCAAATGCTATGCATGAGATCAATGCTACAACAGAACACCGGGAGCCAAAGGATTCCAAAGATAGCCCAACAACTGGAATCAGGTGCAATGGCATGAGGTGTGAGAGCTACTCACTCCGCCCACATCAATACTCAACCTGCTGTAGCCCAACCCATAAGGTGTGAGAGCTACTCACTCCGATCACGGTGGCCAACCATACCAGCAGGGAGAAGAAACGCATGAGGTGTGGGAGCTACCCACTCCGCTCACAAATCTGCACCCTAGCACATACAATTCAAACAATGCAAGGCACGACAACAATAGAGATCTGCATGCAACGAGTATAATGCGTGTATGCATAAAACAGAAAGCAGTAAACACTGAATAGCATACACGAACAACACAACAGCAAGCACAGCACTCATCCATGCCAAATCTCAAAGTTGTAACCATCTCAACATCCGTACCTCGATTTCCTGCTAAGCTCACCACACACGGTAAACCCGAGAGATCTGGTATGAAACCTGAAACAGCGAACACACGTCTACTGGTGCTGCTTTGCGATCCTACTTCCAGCCTACCACAGCTTCCAAAAGTGGTATCAATCGAAAGAGCAACTCTCAAGGAGTGCAGCGCCACCAGTCTAGCTCAAAACAGAGACGGGAAACGATGGGAATCGATGAAGAAAAGCTATGGTGAACACTGCTTAGGGTTCGCGATAGAGAACGATAATCGGGGAAAATATTCTAAGTATGGGATCTCATGCCAAATCGAAGACCAAGTCTTCTAATAAATACACTACCAACAGCTGATAGAAACAAGAACAAATTCCACCGACAAAATCAGTTGTCGCAACTAATATTCCCAACCAACTGCTGAAATCTCACACCAGCAGAGTCCTATCGCTAAACAGCGAAAAACTAAACAAAACGACGTCGCAGAGGGACACGTCACCTCGCTACCAACTGCTGATTCACAAACCAGCAGCTGAATAAAACAACGCATCAGATCTCTCAACAGTAGATGTCTCACGCGACCAACAGCTGATGCTAAACGCTACACCAAAAACGTTGTAGTTCCAACTTAACAAAACGACGTAGTTTCTGCCTCACGCTACAGTACGAAATCCTGAATCCACGTCAGCATTGCTGCTGCTTCCTACCAAAACACAACAGCTGATATACCAACAGCTGATGCGATCGCTCAACTACAGGAACCTTGACTCGTGTTGACATCTGTTGGTAGTAACAAACAGACTTTCCCCAAGACATCTGCTCCCGCGAAACGGCGTCGCATCATGCCCGCGCCACATTCAACAGACCCTCTTACGTCAGCAGATCTCTCACTAGCGCTAGGCCAAAACGACGTCGTACCAACTAATCTAAACGACGACGTTTTGCACTCACCACTAAAGCACGCTGATAGACTTCTAAACAGTACTAGCACTAGCAGATTTTTCCTATTTGATCAGATCTCTCCACAAATCTGAATTCTTAAAAATCAGATTAATTCCACAACTTAATCTTTTCTAAACTTCGGGTCTCACATTCCTCCCTCACTAAAACATGATTTCGTCCTCGAAATCAAACAACAATTCCGAAACAAAACAGCAGAAAAACAAAACATAAATTCACCTATTACATAGCCAAGAGTTCAAGATAACTGAGCAAACAACAAGCAACAACTAGGGAAAAGAACAACCAAAAACTAACCAACTACTGGAATCTGATACAACATCACTCAAACAGATGCGGCCACTCACGCTGCATCTTCTCTTCCAGCTCCCAGGTAGCTTCTTCCCTACCATGTTTTCTCCATTGCACCATTACCAAAGGAATGGTTTTATTCCTCAACTGTTTCTCTTTTCTGTCTAGAATTTGCAAGGGATATTCAAGACAACAACTAGGGAAAAGAACAACCAAAAACTAACCAACTACTGGAATCTGATACAACATCACTCAAACAGATGCGGCCACTCACGCTGCATCTTCTCTTCCAGCTCCCAGGTAGCTTCTTCCCTACCATGTTTTCTCCATTGCACCATTACCAAAGGAATGGTTTTATTCCTCAACTGTTTCTCTTTTCTGTCTAGAATTTGCAAGGGATATTCCACATAGCTCAACGTCTGATCTAGCTCAACCTCGTCAGTTCTCAGTACATGAGACGGATCTGGCTCATACTTCCTAAACATGGAAACATGAAAGACATCATGTAGAGAAAACAATTCTGGTGGCAAAACAGTCGATACGCCAAAGGGCCAATCCTCTCAACGATCTCATACGGTCCAACATAACGAGGGGATAACTTTCCCTTCTGTCCAAAGCGCATAACACTGCGAAACGGAGAAACTTTAAGGAATACCTGATCACCAACCTGAAACTCTAGAGGTCGACGCCTCTTATTTGCTTAACTGGCTTGGCGATCCTGAGCATCTTTCATCCGCTGACGAATCAGATAAACATGATCCTTAATATGCTGCACAAATTCTGGGGAGACAACTGGTTCTCCCCCACTTCTTCCCAACACACAGGCGATCTGTACTTTCTACCATACAAAGCCTCAAACGGCGCCATACCAATCGTCACTTGGTTGCTGTTATTGTAGGAAAATTCAACCAAAGACAACGCGTCTTGCCAGCTACCACAAAAATCCATCACAACAGCTCTTAAAATATCCTCCAACGTCTGGATAGTTCTCTCAGATTGACCATCTGTCTGGGGGTGATACGCTGTAATCATAGCCAATCTGGTACCCAAAGCTGCTTGCAAACTCATCCAAAACCTGGAAGTAAACCTTGGATCTCGGTCAGAAACGATCGAAACAGGCACACCATGCAATCTAACCACAAATTCCACGTACAGTTTCGCCATTTTGTTCAACGAAAACGTCATTCCATAGGGAATAAAATGTGCAGACTTCGACAATTTGTCGATAACAACCCAAATCGCATCACAACCTCTGCTGGAACGAGGCAAATGCGTCACAAAATCCATCGCTATGTGCTCCCAAATTCCATTGGGGCACTTCCAAACTCTGCAACATACCACCTAGTCTCATCCTTTCAGCCTTAACCTGCTGAAAGTTCAAGCAACGAGCAACGAAACCAGCAACGTCACTCTTCAAACCAGCCCACCAGAAGTGCGGCTTCAACGCATGGTACATCTTCCGTGCACCAGGATGGACACTGTGTCTACTGCAATGCGCTTCTCGAAGGATCTCCTCCCTAATATCTATCAAGTTGGGCACAACCAACCGACCACGGAAACACAAACAACCATCAGACGAAACAGAATAATCCTCAAGTTGACCAGCCCTGACCTTCAACTTCAACTCATGGATGGAAGGATCTGTCCTTTGAGCCGCTCTAATGCTCGAAATAATCTGTGGCTCAACTTGGAAAGGAGAAACCACCACATAATCCTCAGTCGGGTAAAACCTCCAACCAGTAGTGCTAAGATGCTCACAATCCTTAGAAAGATACAGCGATGCAAGCATATTTTCCGGAGCCTTCCTGCTCAGAGCATCAGCAACTACATTAACTTTCCAAGGCTGGTACTTGATCTCGCAATCAAAATCCTTTAGCAACTCCATCCACCTACGCTGTCTCATATTCAAGTCAGGCTGTGAAAACAGATACTACAAACTCTTGTGGTCCGAGTACACCACAAACTGCTCGCCATACAGATAGTGGCGCCAGATATTCAACGCAAAGACCACAGCTGCTAGCTCCAAATCATGAACTGGATAACAAGTCTCATGCGGTTTCAGCTGCCGCGAAGCATACGCAATGACTCGACCATGCTGCATCAACACACAACCCAATCCATTGAGCGAAGCATCAGAACAAACAACGAAGCCACCTGAACCAGACGGCAAAGCCAACACAGGCGCAGTAGTCAACTTCTCCTTGAGCAATTGAAAAGCATTCTCGCATTGCTCAGTCCAAACGAACCGCTTGTGTTTCTGAGTCAACTGAGTCATCGGCCTAGCTATACAAGAGAAACGCTCTATAAAACGACGGTAATAGCCAGCCAGACCCAAGAAACTACGAAACACAGACACATTTCTAGGTCGCTCCCAGTTCAAAACAACATCAACCTTACTGGGATCCACAGAAATGCCATCCGCTGAAATCACATGACCCAAAAACACGATGCGTTCCAGCCAGAACTCGCACTTAGAGAATTTGGCATACAGCTGCGAGTCTCTCAACGTCTGAAGGACAACTCTCAAATGCTCCTTATGCTCCAAAGGAGTCTTCGAATACACCAAGATGTCGTCGATGAACACTATCACAAACTGATCTATAAACTCTCGGAAGACATGGTTCATCAAATCCATGAAGACTGCAGGAGCATTTGTCAATCCGAAAGGCATTACCAGAAACTCATAGTGCCCATACCTAGTAAAAAAAGCAGTCTTCGCGACATCTTGATCTCTAACTCTCAAATGATGATACCCTGAACGTAGATCGATCTTCGAATATACAGCAGAACCTTGCAACTGGTCAAACAAGTCGTCGATTCTCGGCAACGGGTACTTATTCTTAACAGTAACTTTGTTCAGCTGACGAAAATCAATGCACATTCTCATTGTGCCATCCTTCTTCTTGACAAACAAGATAGGCGCTCCCCACGGCGACATGCTAGGTCTGATAAAACCTTTCTCCAGCAGTAGAAACAGACACAACATCGCGCAAAGAAGTGGTATGCAGACCATGCTCGACCACAAATGCATCAGAAATAAACGAATGCGATGCGCCAGTGTCAAACAACACTCGTGCAGGAAAATCAAAGACAAGGCATGTACCTGAAATCACCCTGCTCGGCGTCTTCTCCGCTTGCTCCCTAGTCATAGAGTTCGCTTGAGAATGTTGGGGCCCAGAGAAATGCTGCTGAGACGTCTGTCCGAAACGCGATGGACCAGGCAACTGAAACGGTCTAAACTGCGTCTCTCCAACCTAGGCTGCGGAAACTGAGGGGAACGACCCCTAGACGATCCTCCTCGACCCTGAGGTGGGGCTGCGACTTGCTGCGATCCAGCTGACGGACACACTCTCACGAAATGTCCATACTGACCACAGATGTTACACGAGCCATGCACACCAGTACACTGAGTCGACGAATACCTGCCTCCACAGAAGCCACAAAACTCTGCCCTAGAATCACTGGTACTAGAACTGCCAGAACCAGAAGAACCAGAACCAGACTTTTTCTTAAACTGATGGCCACGAGGTCGAAACCTCTGGCGGCCAGACTGTTGAGCCAACTGCTGCTGCTGCTGGGGTTGATGGGCAGACTGGGAAGACAGAGAAGACTGCGCTCCCTGAACAGCGGGACGACCACCCTGAGCACCCTGAGGCCTAGCACGAGACCTTCGGTTCTGCAGAACTTCCTCGATGTCAATCGAATTATCCACAGCTTCAGCATAACTCTTCAGTTTTCTCGTCAACACCATCGAATAAAGCTCTTCATTCAAACCCTCAATAAACTTAGTCCTCTTGGTCCTCTCCCGGCCAGCAACATGCGGGACATACGCCAAAAGAGAAGAAAACAACCGAGCATACTCTTGCACAGACAACGTACCTTGCTCCAATTGATCAAACTCTCGCTCAAGAGTGTTCACATACGACTCCGGGACGTACTCCTTTTTCTCGTCAACACCATCGAATAAAGCTCTTCATTCAAACCCTCAATAAACTTAGTCCTCTTGGTCCTCTCCCGGCCAGCAACATGCGGGACATACGCCAAAAGAGAAGAAAACAACCGAGCATACTCTTGCACAGACAACGTACCTTGCTCCAATTGATCAAACTCTCGCTCAAGAGTGTTCACATACGACTCCGGGACGTACTCCTGCCGAAAGGTAACATAGAAACTATCCCAAGTAATCTCCACACCTGTCTCCTCTAGCGTCCTTGAAGCGCCATGCCACCAACGCTCCGTACTCTTCCTCAGCTAGAAGGTTGCCAAACTTAACCGAAGCACATCATCGTACTGAACACGATCGAACAAACCAGTGATGTGCTGTAGCCACAAATCCGCATCCTCACTAGACTCGTCACCGTTAAAGATCTGGGGACTCATCCGTTGGAACCTAGACATCACAATCTCCATATTCTCCACACGGGTTGTCAAGTCGTCAACTTCATCCTCCACTCGCCTACCGCGACCACGGGAAGGGAAACTATGCCGATCCTCGTTCTGACCTCCAGACTCATCCTGAACTGCCCTCTACCTCTACCCCTACGTCTAGGCGGCATCTCTACGAAGACACTAAACAGGATAAGATAACACAGAACAAGTACAGCATAGAAATCATATATCACGCAAACAATATGCAGCACATAAATCACATAGTCAAGCACAAACAACACACAACACTGTGCCTAGAATCAAGTGTGATCAAAGAAATCGAGCTTATCCCAGCTTAAGCTCTTATACCAAAAATGTCAGGCCTCGTGCTCATATCAGAGATAAACCACGCAAAAACAAGCCGAAAGCAACTAAAAAGTGGTTAAAAAGCTTTTAGGCCTGAATGAAAGATAATATAATTTAAAATACAGCAATACTCAAAATATATCCCAGTTTACACAAAACAAGCAAAGGCTACAAGCCAAAGTAAAACAGTACAGTACCAACACAACCGAATATAACAAAGCACAGGGCAACCCCTGGCTAACAGTACTGATACATATATACTATACTAACTGAGACACTCTATCCTCCACCTAGGGCTCCTCCAGCTGGGCTAAAACCACGATCAGCTGTAAAACCTGGGATACCTGAAAACAAACAGGCAAACAAAACAAACCAAGCCCCAGAGGGACATTGGGGTCAAACCCCAGTACGGAGAGCAACAACTAAAAGATAGCAATAGATAAAATGCAAATTCTATGCATGAGATCAAGGCTACAACCGAACACCGGGAGCCAAAGGATTCCAAAGATAGCCCAACAACTGGAATCAGGTGCCAAGATATGAGGTGTGAGAGCTACTCACTCCGCCCACATCAATACTCAACCTGCTGTAGCCCAACCCATAAGGTGTGAGAGCTACTCACTCCTCTCACGGTGGACAACCATACCAGCAGGGAGAAGAAACGCGTGAGGTGTGGGAGCTACCCACTCCGCTCACAAATCTGCACCCTAGCACATACAATTCAAACAATGCAAGGCACGACAACAATAGAGATCTGCATGCAACAAGTATAATGCGTGTATGCATAAAACAGAAAGCAGTAAACACTGAATAGCATACACGAACAACACAACAATAAGCACATCACTCATCCATGCCAAATCTCAATGATGTAACCAGCTCAACATCCGTACCTCAATTTCTTGCTAAGCTCACCACACACGGTAAACCCGAGAGATCTGGTATGAAACCTGAAACAGCGAACGCACGGCTACTGGTGCTGCTTCGTGATCCTATTTCCAGCCTACCACAACTTCCAAAAGTGGTATCAATCGAAAGAGCAACTCTCAAGGATTGCAGCGCCACCGGTCTTGCTCAAACAGAGAAGGGAAACGACGGGAATCGAAGGAGAAAAGCTACGGTGAACAGTGCTTAGGGTTCACGACAGAGAACGATAATCGGGGAAAATATTCGAAGTATGGGATCTCATGCCAAATAGAAGACCAAGTCTTCTAATAAATACACTACTCAACAGCTGATAGAAACAAGAACAAATTCCACCGACAAAATCAGTTGTCGCAACTATTATTCCCAACCGACTGCTGAAATCTCACACCAGCAAGTCCTATCGCTAAACAGCGAAAAACTAAACAAAACGACGTCGTAGAGGGACACGTCACCTCGCTACCAACTGCTGATTCACAAACCAGCAGCTGAATAAAACAACGCATCAGATCTCTCAACAGTAGATGTCTCACGCGACCAACAGCTGACGCTAAACGCTACACCAAAAACGTTGTCGTTCCAACTTAACTAAACGACGTAGTTTCTTCCTCACGCTACAGTACGAAATCTGAAATCCACGTCAGCATTGCTGCTGCTTCCTACCAAAATGCAACAGCTGATATACCAACAGCTGACGCAATCGCTCAACTACAGGAACGTTGACTCACGTTGACATCTGTTGGTAGTAACAAACAGACTTTCCCCAAGACATCTGCTCCCGTGAAACGGCGTCGCATCATGCCCGCGCCACATTCAACAGAACCTCTTACGTCAGCAGATCTCTCAATAGCGCTAGGCCAACACGGCGTCGTACCAACTAATCTAAACGACGACGTTTTTCACTCGCCACTAAAACACGCTGGCAGACTTCTAAACAGTACTAGCACTAGCAGATTTTTCCTATTTGATCAGATCCCTCCACAAATCTGAATTCTTAAAAATCAGATTAATTCCACAACTTAATCTTTTCTAAACTTTAGGTCTCACAGCTTGGGTAAGCACGGGCACGAGATGTTGAGTGGTCGTGCTGTTCTTGGGTGTTGGAACAGATTAGAGGTCCAGATTAGACATAAGCTATTCAGCAAGGACTATGCTGAGTCCGTGAGCTGTTAGAAGCTTAGGAGAACTGCGTTGCAGGGAACAGCAGGCATGAGATGTTCTGGAATCGCAAACTGTCCCTGGACTACGCACGGTGATCTGAGGGCTTATCGAACATATTTTGGGCGTTGTAAGCTGTTTGAGCATCCTAAGCTGGTAAGTACGATGCGATCTAATCTGCCTTGGTGCAAGCTGATGACGTAGAACAGGTTCGGCGTAAACTGTTGGTCACGCGCGAGCTAGGTGCGTAAACCGGTCTGGACTGTGATCTGTTACTATTGTAGTAGTTGTGAGCTGTGAACTACTGCAGGCGTGATCTGTTGGTATGAAAGCTGTTAGTGGAAGCATCCTAAGCTGTGCCTAAGCTGGTATCAGCTTTGAGGTTTGAGCTTAGCTGTGTGAGCTGAGATTTTGAGATACGTGCTGTGTCAGGCCTCGTTCTCAATCAGAGTAAAACCACGCAACAAAACAATAGCGGAAGCATTAAAATAGTGGCTAAAATTTTCGCTTTTGTCCTGACTCAGAAAACATAATTTAAAATACAACAATACTCAAAATATCCCAGTTAAAATTACACATTACAACAGTATATCATGTATCAAATACAAAACAAAAACACTACAGCTGGATACAACAAAGCACAGGGCATTCCCCGGCTACCAGTACTGATACATATATACTATACTAACTGGGACACTCTAACCACCTCCTGGGGCACCTCAAGCCGGGTCAACTCCACGACCAGCTGAGTAACCTGGGAAACCTGGACAACACACACAGGCAAACAAACACCAGCCCCAGAGGGACATGGGGTCAACCCCAGTACGGAGAGCAACTGAAAAACAGCAGATAAATAGCAATAGATAAAATGCGAATGCTATGCATGAGAACAAGGCTACAACCGAAGACAGGGAGCCAAAGGATCTCAACGGCTGCTCAACAAACGATAACAGATCAACTGAACACTGGTGGCCACGGGGTGTGTGAGCATATGGGAGCTACCCACTCGTCTCAAAACACGGTACCAGATGCAAAACACAGCTCAACCTGCTGTTTCCCAACTCATGAGATGTGGGAGCTACCCACTCCGCTCATAGTGGCTAACAGATCCCAGCAGGGAGTTGAGGCATACGGGAGTTACCCGCTCGTCCTCTAAACAAGCATCCTGGCACACACAGATCAAGATAACAAAGCACGGCTAACCAAGATCTGGGTTCAACATGGATAAGGCATGTATTCAATGAAACAACTTGCAATAACAACACAACAAGATCAAGAAAATGCACACAGAATCCAACACAGCAGCTCACATAAAATCAATGCCAATTCAACGTTGTAAAACAAGCTCACATTCGTACCTCAATTCTGAGCTACAATTACCACAACGAAGTCCCGAGCAACATAGATCTGAGAACCTGCTAAGCAAAGCACAACGATAACTCAGGGACGCAAAGCACAGAACTCACAACCAGGAGCTACAAGCTCAACCATCTCCATCCTACTCTACGGGTTCAACAGGAAGCTTAAAAATAGCACTAGCATAGAAACTAACACTTACCCGACGAGCTACCTGAACAAGGGAAGAAAATCCGACGCTTATGCTAACAGACTACAGAAGGGAGATGTCTTCGCGAACCTCTCCAAGCTTGACGCAAGATTCCAAAAGCTGTACCATATGAAGCGTCTTAGCAAGAGGAGTCTGGTGCTACCACTCTTACTTCAATCGGAGCTGCCTACAACTAGCAATCGAAAAAAAGAGTTACGGTGACCAGTAGCTAGGGTATCGTGATAGAGTTTGCTCACGGGAAATATTCTAAGTGTCGGGGAACAATGACGAAGGGTCAAAGTCCTCTCTTAAATATAACTCAAATCTGGTGAACAACAACCACCGACAACCTCGGGGTTCACATCTGAAATCAGCTCAGATCTGAGTACCAATGTAGATCTGGACACTACGTTGAAACAGACGTGGGACTTAACTAAACGACGTCGCACAGGAAACACGCTCCCAACTAATACACGTCATCCCACTAACTCAAGTCTGAAACCCTAAAAGGCGTCGCACCCATATCACTAAGATCTGACGCACACTAGCTAATCAAATCTGAAATCCCTGAACTGTACCGGTCTACTCCGCAATACGAACCGGGACCAAGAACCGGATCTGTCCATGCACCACTAACAATGCGCTCATACTCAAATCTGGATCCTTACCAAATGACAACGTTCCGCTAACCACGCGATATACTCCACCCGTGCGCCCAGAATAACGCCCGACTACCAAATCCTGCTCTCACATCTGAAAAAAACCAACCATATCTGATCAACAATCACATCTGACCAGTTCCCATGGAAATTATCCAACTCCCCAGATCTGATTCAAGGACTTATACGGACCCGATAACTTCACCAAGCATACCAGCCCAAAGCTAGCTCATCCCATATCTGTTCAAGCCAAATCTGGTCTATGCTAAACCCGATTAATTTACTCAATTAATTCTTTAAACTTTTGGGTCTCACATCTCTGGTCTAGTTAGTGTGTATTGTTCTGGAGGCCAAGCGGTGAGCTTAATGTTCTGAGCTTATTCCTTTTAGCTGGTCGGAGTGCGTAATTTGGCCTCAGCTGGGAGAGTGTTATATGCTATGGTCGTGTGTGATCTATGCGTGAGAACTGACATGTGCTTTGTGTGAGTTGTTATACGCGATCTGATCTGAGTGCGTAAACTGAGATGACGTGTGATCTGTGTGCATATGTGCCTGAGCTGGAGAAGCGGAGGCCTGGGCTGGCATGTAGTACTGTAGATCAAATCTGGAGCTTGGTAGTATATATATAGAGCTGTTGATCGTTACTTAGTCATTTTAGATCAAAATATCCCAACTCCTTATGCGTGTTGAGAAGTGATCTCTCCCGAAACCCTCATGTCTACTGTTCACTCGTACCTCTATTTTCTCGATTGCCGGAGTTTGGCCGACCAGTTTTGGTTAAGAGTGGTACCGTTTGAAGCCCCGTTCTAAACCCATCAGTTCCCTACCGGTATCGTGGCCAAATATGGCCGGAGGAGGAGATGCGAAAAGGTAGAGTGCACGCTGTTTGTTGTTTCTCCCAACCACGTTGTTCACCCGGGTTGGTACCAATGCACTGTAAGTGTCGTTCCTTGTTCTTGGATTCGCCTTAAGACTAGTGTCGTTAGCTTTAGAGTAGACCCGAGCTGGACATTGTAACCTAGGGTTTGTTAGCTCATGGCTCTGTTCCAGGTTCTGCTTTGAGTTGTTTCTCGTGGAGTAATGGGCTAGTCTGTTATCTGTGTTGGTTGTTTTAGGTTGCTGGGTGCTTTAAGATCCGTGATTGATCTCTGCGAGATGTTAGCACTCGAGTTGATCCTGGTAGTAGCAGTGGAGGAGCTAGTGAGACCGGTTCTGTGCAATGCTGGTGTGTGCTCTATTCTCCCGTGAGCTTTGCGTGGTAGTTGGTAATATCTGAGCAGGTACGGATGTGAGCTTTTATTACAGCCTTGTGATGTTCTCGATATATTTGAATGTGTACTGTTATGTGGAGCAGTGTGTATGCTTGTTGATTATATGCGGCTATTGCTTGCATCTGTTCTGCTGTTTCTGTTGTTATATTGCAAGCTATTGTTCTGTATACACACGTATCATGTTGTGAGCTCCCCTCTGTGATCTGTTGTTGGCCGCATTCTGTTAGTATGCTGCATCGGTTTTATTAGCATTGCATGCACGCATGGCATAATGTTTGTTGGGATCAAGCTCTTACCACTAGGATAAAAGCTATAGCTGTTAGCCAAGGAGCAACTTTATTTCCTTATAATGTGGCAGCACTGAGTGCACCTATTATGTGCGTTAGGATTGGGCTGTTAAGCCCATGAGTCAGGGGAGGTGCGTGTCTAACTGCTGCTGCTGTCTCAATTCCCTTAGAGATCAGTCTTACCCTTTCCCTATCGCCGGCCCTATCCCCAACAGAGATAGTATTACCCGTTAAGATCTGGCATTACACGTTTACAGCCCACATGGCCAACCAGATCAAGCGGCACAACGTCAACAGCTTGACGTACGAGAACTTCCCAGGAGGTCAGCCATCCCAGTACTGTTCTCACCCTTGCATGCTTAACTCAACAATGTTGAGCTTCTGCCTTGTTACCCGCATACTAGCAGTTTATTGTTGAGCTCCTTCCTCGTTGTATCTCTGAGAGTCGTTCCCTGTTGTGAGCCTTTGTTGTATCCTGTTGGTTGTTTACTGCTATTGAATTTTTAGTACCAGGAAGCTTGCTGTTGATATTGAGGACGAGCGGCTAGCTACCGTGCTCCTCTTCTCCCTGCTGTTGGGTGGTTTGCCTCTATGAGACGAGTGGATAGCTACCACGCTCTCATGAATTGGGAATAACGGGTTGAGTTGTTGTATCTTTGCTTCTGGTACTGCGTGTTGAGACGAGTGGATAGCTACCACGCTCTCACATGCTCTGTGGCCACTAATGTTTGCACCTCCAGCCGTGGAGTTGTTCTACGAGCCTTGTTACCTCCGGCTGTTGAGCTGTTCCTGCGAGCTTTTTATTCCCAGCTGGTCGAGTGTTTCTGCGAGCATTGTATCTCCAGCTGCTGCGTAGTTCTTTGAGCCCCAATTGATTCCTTGGTTTTCTGCATGCATTGCACGATGCATTACGTTTCATGCTTTATTTGTTAGTTGCATGTGTTATTGCTCTTCGTACTGAGGGTTAACCTCATTTTGTTTTCCCTTGGGGCTGCTTTGGCCGTGCGTTGGTCATTGCAGACCTTTTTCAGGTGATCAGCTGGTCCGTGAGGTGTGACAGCTGTTGCTGCCCCAGGCGTGAGTTCCTAGTTATATATATAAGCTATATTGAGTCATTGCCACGGAATGCCCTGTGTAGTTGTTGTGTATTGACTTGACTTAATCGGAGGCATGTATATATGTTTGTTTTTGTGACGTTTTATGTTGTGGCTTTTAATCGAAAATCGTATTTTAAGTACACGCCTATGTTGAATGGTGTATTTCAAGGTCAGGACAAAAAGAAAAATTTTTAGCTACCTTTGAAGCTTCCGTGTTTTGCGTGTTTATAAGCACTGGGCCTGAAATTTCGGTATCAGAGCTTAAACTGGGATAAGCTCGATTATTTTCTATCAAACTTGAGTCTAGGCACATATATTTCTCTCTTGTTTGTGCTTGATTACTTGAACTACTTGCTTGTGTGCTTACCTTGAGTGTCTCGTTGATGTCGCCGAGGAGTAGAGGTAGAGCTATTAGGCAAGTAGTGGGTGATTCGAGGGCTTTGGTTAGTGCCAAGGGAGAGGATGTCTCCCAACCTAGCGCTCCTGTGAGGCGTTGTGAGAGTCAGTCTTCGGCCTTTATCTCCTTTTCTAGTGCCATTAACAGAGCGATTGACCTTGTGGGGAGTCTTGCGGCTAGGCAACCTCAAGTTCAGTAGTCAGCTGGATAAAGCGTGGATCCTGTGCCATCTGGAACATCTTCTACCAGCATTCTGTGGCCAGTGTGGAGGCAAGCATCGGCCCCCTAAATGCGTTGGAGTGCGAGACGCTTGCAATTGGTGTGTCAGGTTGGACACTTTGCTAGACTGTCCTTCTGCCAGAGGTCAGTGTGCAATCTACTGCAGTGGGGTTCCAGTGGAAGTTCTTCGGGACGACCGTATCTTCCATTTCAGTCCCAACGGTCACGATCTCAGCCATCAGAGGCATATTGGTTTAGAGAGCTTTCTCTGTCTCATCAACCGAGACTTCAGCAAACTCGGGTGTATGCAATGACTGAAGGACCAAGCTGATGTTATGTCCGGAGGAGTGTTGCAAGTAGTTGTTCTATTCTTGTTAACTCTGTGTGAGTTTAGTTTGACACAAGAACATCACACTCGTTTGCATTATATTTGATTTTTTTGCGTGGTGCGTGGGTTGGTTTCTACCCCACCTTCTTGTGTGATGTGGTGTCTTTGTTACTCCTTCCAGTGCGAGGTCGTTGTACTGTGAGTAGTGCTGATCCACGTTGGTAAGCTTGTTGAGCAAGCACTGGTAAAGAATTTGTTTGCCTTCGGAGTGTTCAACTTCCCGTAGTTTGAGGACTGAGGATAGCGGTTTACTTCTTGGGATGCAATTTCTAAGCCGTGGGTAGAGGTTGGTGACCTACTTTTATTAGAGAATCTCCCTGACATGTTTGCAGAAGATATTTCCTCGATTTCCTCTGAGCCTTTAGTGCTGCACGTGACCTCTAAGGTCTTTGTCCTGCCAGCAAAGTTGCTGTATCTTGAACTCCGTTGATTTCTTCTGTCATTGTGTCTCCAGCTGTTGAGCCTTATTCGGGAGTTCTATTGATTCTTGTGCAGTTGTTGTTTTAATCTATTAGTCGTTGTTGTTTTAACCTCCAGCTGTTCTAGAGTCCCTTAGATCTCTGCTGCTTATGGGTTGACTTTACCCTTGTGGCTGATGGATTGTAGTGGCGTACTCAACACCTTCTTCTTATCCTTCTCCTTTTTAGAGAAGTTTGAGTTGTGTATTGCGGCAGAGCGAGCGAGGCATAGTTCGCACCACGTTAGTGGAAACCTCGCTGGATGAGATCTCCTGTTTCCGTCTCGATGTTGGCTGTCATTGTGTTCTCTTTGGAGTTTTGGCTCCAATCTTTTAAGGTGGAGAGAGTTTTGTAACCTTCATCAACATCAAGAGCTTGGGGCGTTCCTTCACTCAGTCCGACGGGTCTGTGAGACCAGGTGTTTGTTTTGGAATTGAGGGTTCATGAATACGGATCCCGCCCTTTTTCATGGTTCGGGCCGGATGTTGTGGCAGTTTGGAGCCACGGTTGATGGACTGCCTACGTCAGCCTATCTTTCCCCGTGCTAAGGCTTGTTCCAGGGATCAAGTGTTGGGACTTTGTATCGATTCCGTAGCGAGATTGCATGGTTTTTCCGGTGTCCTTAGTTTCTGACCGAGACTCTAAGCTCTCGTTCCGAGGTGGGAAGAGCTTATGGACAGTTTTGGGTCTAGATTGACGGCAAGTTTAGTGTTTTTCCCTTGATGAGATGGTTAATCTGAGTGGACCATGAAGATTTTGGTAGATATTTCGTGTTGTTTTCACTACCAAGTGATGTTCGGTACAAGATCCCTTGAGGTTTTGCACAGTGAGAAGTGAAAATTTGCTTAGCGACTAGAAGAATTTGAGGGAATCAGTGGTTTTTACCAGTTTTTTTGTAGTATGTGAAGGACCAAAAGGATCCGTTTTGGATCCAGAGCGAAGACTGTACGAGATTGCCATGCCAGTTTGCGCTTGTAAGGCGTGGTTCCTTAGAATTTCAGGCTGCTGCTTCTGTACATCTTGCGAGTTTCTCTGTCTAGTTTGTGTAGAGATTGTGCTTTAAAGGTAGGTTAGCTCTTGGGTCATCGGTCAGTATGCGAGTATTCGAACAGATTGGGTCCTTGACGTGTAGGCTACGGATGCCGACAGAGTTGTTGTTAAGGCATGAGGTGTTCCATGTGTCTCAGTCGAGGGAACGTGAGCCAGATCCTTATTTTGTGTTAGGGACTGATGAATTTGAGCTGGAAAAGACCCTAAGATGTGTTTGATGTCCAGTGAGAGTTCTGGACAAAAGGAGAAACAATGGCGGACTATCACCTTACCCTGGGTTACAGTGCAGTGGAGTAGACATGGAAGAGGAAGGACTATTTGAGAAGCTGAAGCTGAGACGAGTGGAGCACGCCCTCATCCTCGTCAGATGCTAATTCCTTCCCTACATTCTGTTTCCTTTTGTTTGAGTTTGTTTTATCTAGTTCGTAGCTGGTTGTGCGTTTTTTATGATCCAACTTTGGCAGTGTGCGTTATGATCTGATTCGTTTACTTGTGAGTTGTTATAGGTATAACCGCGTAGTTGCGATTAGCTTAGGAATTCTATGTTTTCTTTGTGTAAGATAATATGCGTAGAATAGATTTGGGTCGAACGGTTTCGCTGGACGTTATATTAGTTTCCTATCACGAATTGTTTTGAGAAGATTCATTTATAAGTGAACATCTTTGAGAGGTGATGTGTAGCGTAAACTGTTAGGAGCCGAAGCATAAGTTAAGCTCGGTGTAGGGATGTTTGGGCGTCCTGAGCTTAGTATTCAGATTGTAAGTGTTATACCACGTCGTTTGGTGGTATCAGCTTGGGCAAAAGCTGGTAGCAGTTTTCGGAAGTAGACCAGAGCTGTTATGGTCTTCAGCTGAGGCGGAGAGCTAGTAGTATTTACAGGCCGGACAAGATCTGTTTGTAGTTTTATCTTTGACAGCCGTCAGCTTTGGCGGGAACCGTTTGATTTCTAGGACGAAATTTTTAAAGGTGGAGATAATGTGAGGGATGTGATTAACCAAGGCAATTAGTAGCTTAATCGGGCTTAGATTTAGGGTTAATCAGTCGAGGTCATTTAGATTAGAGAGCTATAGCGTTTCGCTCTAAGTTGTTGGTGTAAGCTGTTCGGGTTTCAGCTTGGGTAAGCACGGGTGTGAGCTGTTGAGTGGCCATGCTGTTCTTGGGTGCTGCAACTGATTATAGGTCCAGATTAGACGTAAGCTGTTCAGCAAGGACTATGCTGAGTTCATGAGCTGTTAGCAGCTTAGGAGAACTGTGTAGCAGGGAACAGCAGGAGTGAGATGTTCTGGAATCGCAAACTGTCCCTGGACTACGCACGATGATCTGAGGGCTTATCATACAACTTTGGGGAGTTGTAAGCTGTTGGATCATCCTAAGCTGGTAAGTAGGATGCGATCTAATCTGCCTTGGTGCAAGCTGATGACGTAGAACAGGTTCGGCGTAAACTGTTGGTCTCGCGTGAGCTGACCAGGTGCATAAACCGGTCTGCTCTGTGATCTGTTACTATTGCAGTAGTTGTGAGCTATGAACTACTGCAGGCGTGATCTGTTGGTACGAAAGATGTTAGTGGAAGCGTCGTAAGTTGTGGCTAAGCTGGTATCATCTTTGAGGTCTGAGCTTAGCTGTGTGAGTTGAGATGTTGAGATACGTGCTGGTCTAGGTAGTATGTACTATTCTGGAGGCCAAGATCTGAGCTTGATGCTCTGAGCTGATTCCTCTGGTTGGAGTGCATAATCTGGCCCGATCTGGGAGAGTGTTATCTGTTGTGGTTGTGTGTGATCTATATGCGCGAGAACTGACATGTGCTTTGCGCGAGCTATTATTATGTGATCTGATTTGAGTGCGTAAACTGAGATGACACGTGATCTATGTGCATATGTGCCTGAGCAGGAGCAGCAGAGGCCTGGGCTGGCATGTAGTACTGTAGATCAATTTGGAGCTTCGTAGTATATATATAGGGTTGTTGACCGTTAGTAATTTTAGACCAAAATATCCCAACTCCTTCTGCGTGTTGTTCCTTGTTCTCCTCGCCTTAAGACTAGTCTCGTTAGCTTTATAGTAGACCCGAGCTGTTGTAACCTAGGGTTTGTTAGCTCGTGGTCTGTTCCAGGTTCTGCTCCGAGTTGTTTCTCGTGGAGTAATGGGCTAGTCTGTTATCTGTGTTGGTTGTTTTAGGTTGCTGGGTGCTTTAAGATCCGTGATTGATCTCTGCGAGCTGTTAGCACTCGAGTTGCTCCTGGTAGTAGCAATGGAGGAGCTAGTGCGACCAGTTCTGTGCAATGCTAGTGTGTGCTCTGTTTACCGTGAGCTTTGTGTGGTAGTTGGTAAGATCTGAGCAGGTACGTATGTGAGCTTTTATTACGGCCTTGTGATGTGCTCTATATATTGCATGTGTACTGTTATGTGGAGCAGTGTGTATGCTTGTTGATTATATGCGGCTATTGCTTGCATCTGTTCTGCTGTTTCTGTTGTTATATTGCAGGCTATTGTTCTGAATACACACATAGCATGTTGTGAGCTCCCCTCTGTGATATGTTGTTGGCCGCATTCTGTTAGTATGCTGCATCGGTTTTATTAGCATTGCATGCACGCATGGCATAATGTTGAGCTTCTCCCTTGTTACCCGCATACTAGCAGTTTATTGTTGAGCTCCTTCCTCGTTATATCTCTTCTAGTCGTTCCCTGTTGTGAGCCTTTGTTTTATCCTGTTGGCTGTTTGCTGCTATTGAATTGTTAGTACCAGGAAGCTTGCTGTTGATATTGAGGATGAGCGGCTAGCTACCGTGATCCTCTTCTCCCTGCTGTTGGGTGGTTTGCCGCTAGTGGAGCCCTGAGGGGTTAATCGAGTCTCCATGATATTTATGTATATATTTTCATCGAGTCGGTTACCAGGGGATGCCCCGTATAGTTGTTGTAGTTTGGATTTGATGTTTATGCCATGTTGAGATACATGTTTATTGAATGACTTTTGTGACATGCTATGTACTGGTTTTTCATACCCTTCTTTTGAGTATTTGCGCATTTTAAGTTTAGTTTCTGTTAAGGTCGAAAAAGAAAAATTAACCACCTTTTAAGATTCCATGTTTTATTATTATTGCGATCTTATTTCTTGATCTTACACTAGGCCTGACTATTATTTTTCTAACTTAATTTATTATAAGTTTGGGGTCCAAATTGAGGAATTATGAAAGTTGGGATCTGGTTTGATACGAACGACCAATATAATTCTGAACTGAATTGCAAAAGAACAGAAATTTCATTCATAGAACTGGAGAACAGATCTGTTCATATAACTATGCGGAATTAATACAACATTCGAAAGTATAATCTTTTTCAGATTACATCAAAAAAAGAAATCAGTAATCTTCTATGTTTCCAAAAGTTGTAACTATAATTCTTTACAACAAAAACAGAATAAACTGAAAACAGAACGGAAATCTAATGTTCACGATAAACACCTCCTGTCTGTTCCAGCTCGCACCATCCAACTCGCGTAGATCTCATTACCTGCACTCAAGAAAACTAGTGAGCCTAGGGGCTCAACAAGTAAATCCGGAATAGCAATTACAGGCAATACATGCAGAACAATATCTTTATCTGTACTGAAGTTCAAAGCTGAACAATAGCATACTGAATTCTGTAATATGATAATCAGTAAACTGTAAAATTTGGAAAACATAACTGCACATGTTTGAAACCTTCTAAAAAATTTTCTTGCTTTTAAAAAATGAGGTATTATACCACTTCCTAGAGCTGTGATTATAAATCACCTTATGCTCTGTTCTTATTTTTAAATCGAAACATGGCTTAGACACCTGTACATAGTTCAACGTCGTTTGATCAAATTGTCATTTGATGTGAGGACTATAAATTTATTAATTTGGTGGTTAATTAGTTAATCAGATCTGGGCAAGGATTAGCTAATAGAGAGTTAACCATCGGGTTTCCAGAGTTGAAGGGTTTAGTTTTGCTGTTGGTGATTTTCGAATTTTCAGATTTGGCGGAGAACATATCAGATTTGAGTTGTTTGTCGCTATCGGGAATGATTTAATTTTGTATCGTGTGTGTTTGGTTTAGCGAGAATCAGATTTGTGATGTCCCTCGTGTGTTTGAGAAATTACCTTGGATAGGAAGTGAAACGATGTCGTTTTGAGTATAAGTGATACGGTGTCATTTCGGGTGCTAGTCAGATCTGGTGTTGCGAGAGGAAACAGATTTGGTTAGCGAAGAGAAGTCAAGTGTTGGTCAACGTTACTGTATGGACCGGTCCGGTTCGTGAGTTTGGGTAGACCGGTGTGGTTCAGAGTTATCCAGATTGGATGTTCGGGAGGGGGTCTTTTGTGCGAGATCTGTTGTTGTGAGCGGGACCCCTATGCGACGTCGTTTGATGTTGGTGCGCTAGTATAGCGTTGCGAAGTTAGATCTGAGATAGCGGAGCCAGATCTGAGTAGCGCTGGGATTTGAATAGCGCTCAGATCTGAGTTTGTCGGTGATTGACTTTCACTGTAGCTTTGACCTGGGGATTTAAATATAAGTGTCGATCAAACACTTAGAGAATTACGAACCCGATATATTTTCTTATCTTCTTCCCCGAGAAACCTCGATTTGTAATGTTCATTTGTACCCTTCTCCGCCGATTGCCGTCGATTTACGCCGCCGTTTGGAGCAAGATTGGTGGCGCTGAGCTCGTCTTCCTTAGGGATTTCGATTGATACCAATTTGGAGTTTTAGATCGAAGGGTTGAAGGAGTTCAAAGTAGTTGCAGGTATGAACATCTTCGTGATTGTTGTTCAGTGGTTCTTCTGTCCTCTAGCAGCTTTGAGTAAGTGATTCCTTATCGATTTAATCTTTGATTAGAGCTGGATAGTGCTCTGCAGATTTGAAGTAGCTGATTTAGGCTGCGCAGTTATAAACCGTAAGCTGGATGAGCTTTGGTGTAAGATGATTATAGATATCTTGACAGATTTGGGATTGTAGGCATTTCCCGTCTGAGTTTTTGAGAAGCTGGTGAGTAGCAGATTTGAGCATGCTGTTGGAGCTACGTCCTGCATGATATGTCGAGGTAGAATTGAGATTTGAGGTACGAATTGAGCTAGATTTAGCAGCTTTGATATCAGCTTTGGGATATTTCTCTTGTGTTGAATTGCTGTGGTCTCTGTGTTGATTTTTTTTGTTCTAATCTGTTTTGTGTGCGTGTGAGTATAATGCATTGATTTAAGCATGAGTCTGCTATGCATTTATGCATACATAAGAGCCTGATTCCCTTGTGAGCTGAATTCCTTTGTGCGTTGTGATCGGCCGGCTGAGTCGTCGTGCCTGAAAGGTCCAACGTTGATATTGTGGTGGTTGGTTGAGTCGTCATGCTTGAATACCACTACCCTGTGATGGTCGACTGAGTCGTCGCACCTGAAGATCGCAGGATGCTGATGATATTTGCACAGCTGAGTCGTTGTGCTTTGCTTACCGATGATTCTTGGTAGCCTTCATTGTGCTCTTCGTACTGAGGTTTGACCTCGTTCCCTATCCCTGTGTTTGGGCTGCTTGGGTCTTGCTTGGCCTTTGCAGGTTTTTCAGGTAACTAGGCTAGACAGAGTGGAGCTTCAGCTGGTCGATCCCTATTCTGATTGAGTCCCAGTTATATTTATGTATTGATATATTGAGCCAGGGGATGTGCTGTGCCTTTATTTATGTTTGGAGAGCTGTAGTTGATTGACTACTTACTATTTACCTGTTGTGTTGTTGAGTTTTGAGTTAAACTCTTTATTTTGATTTATGAACTTATTTTGAATGATATTTTGGATCATGCCCAAATTCAAAATTTTTAGCCCATGTTTGAATGCTACCATGTAATTAAGATTAAATGAGTATTAATCTGTGTTTAGTGCACCGGGCCTGAAATTTTTGGTATCAGAGCTTAAATTGGGATAAGCTCGATTTCTTTTTCACCACACTCGAGTCTAGACACAGAGTTTAAGTTTTGAATTGATTGACTCTGTGATTTGTTTGATTTTGTATCTTCCTTTGTGTATTGTCTGCTTGTGTTCTTATCTCTGAGTTTTGGTAGATGCCGCCGAGGAGAGGTGGGAGTAGAATCGCTAGGCAGGCTGGTGAGGAGTCTAGGGCTCCCGGGAGTGATGAGGATGTTGAGCAACAGAGTATACCTTTGCGTTGTCGTGCTAGACATACAGAGGTAGATGATGCGACTAGACAGATCGACAAGATGGAGCTAGTGTTGGCTAGGTTCCAGAGGATGAATCCCCCGATGTTTACTGGTGCCGAGAGTGGTTTGATAGCTGAGGGCTGGTTAGAGCATATGGGAGAACTGTTCGGTTGAGTATTCCCCGGAGAGGAGACTGAAGTTAGTCGTTTTGCAGTTGAGAGAGCATGCTCAACGTTGGTGGAAGGGTACTTCCCGAGTCATGCGCGAAACTGGAGTTTTGGTTTCTTGGGAGAGTTTCTGTGCGGCTTTTCGACAGGAGTATACCCCTGAGTCTTTCTACAACAACCGTGAGCGGGAGTTTGATAGCTGAGGGCTGGTTAGAGCATATGGGAGAACTGTTCGGTTGAGTATTCCCCGGAGAGGAGACTGAAGTTAGTCGTTTTGCAGTTGAGAGAGCATGCTCAACGTTGGTGGAAGGGTACTTCCCGAGTCATGCGCGAAACTGGAGTTTTGGTTTCTTGGGAGAGTTTCTGTGCGGCTTTTCGACAGGAGTATACCCCTGAGTCTTTCTACAACAACCGTGAGCGGGAGTTCGACAATTTGAAGCAAGGGAGCTTTAGGGTGGCTGATTATGCCAGACAGTTTTCTTCGCTGTTGTCGTATGTTCCCCATGTTGCGAACCAAGGGAGGACGAAGAGGAACAAGTTTCAGAGAGGGTTGAGGCCCGAGTTGTTCCGCATGGTGTTAGCTGGTTCCATTGAGACTTATGATGAGGTCGTGGATAGAGCGGTGGATATTGAGGAGAGTCTGATGGAAGCACAGAATCTAGTTCAGTCAATAGCTGGATGAAGCTTCCAACCTATGCCAGAAGCGATGCCTTCCTTCCAATCTCCTCAGGTGCCACAGCAATCGAATCGTCAGAGGTTTAAGCCCCGAGGGAAACAGTTTAAGAGACGATCGAACTCGAGTTCTTCTGGCTCTGTTAGTTCTTGTGGCAGTGGCTCCGGAGGATGAGTGACTTGTGGGCAGTGTGGAGGTCGTCATATGACTTCACAGTGTCGTGGATTTCAGGGTCTTTGCCATAATTGTGCACAGACTGAACATTTTGCTACAGTGTGTCCAGCTGGAGGACAATCTTCGTGTCAGTTGCAGCAAGGTTCAGCTGGTGGTTCTTCGCAGAGACCGCAACCTTTTGCTCAGTCCCAACGATCAAGTTTCCAACCAAGAGAACCATCTAGGTTCGGAGGATCTTCTAGATCTCAGTTTCCGGGACCACAGCAAGCTAAGGTGAATGCCCTGACGAGAGAGCAAGCTGAAGATAGGCAAGAAGGAGTTATTGCAGGTACTTGTGCTATCTTTGATTTTCCTGCACGCGTTTTGTTTGATACAGGAGCATCACACTCCTTCCTATCTGATTTGTTTGTGCATGATTGTGGGTTGAGAGTTACTCCACTGTGTGATGTTGTGTATGTATCTACTCCGGCTGGTTTGTGGTTGATGTCCCGCGAGGTGGTGGTGGATTGTGTGATTAGATTTGATGAGCATGTGCTGGTGACTAACTTGATTGTTTTGGAGATTAGAGATTTTGATTGTATCATGGGTATGGACGTGTTGTCCAGTTATAGAGCGACAATATATTTTTTTCATGGTGTGGTGAGGTTTAGACCTCAAGTTGGGGAGAACTTGGATTACTACGGTACTGATCGCGATCGAAGATCCCACTAGTGTCCGCCATGGAGATTTCAGCCTGTTGTCGCTAGATAATTCAGGGTTTATGATTTACGCCCTTGATGTTTCTCGAGAATCACGGATAGAGTTGAGTGATGTTCCGATTGCTCGAGAGTTTCTAGATGTGTTCCTGGATGAGATTCCACGATTCCCTCAGAGGCGAGAGATTGACTTCAGTATAGATTTGGTGCCAGGTACAGCCCCGAGCTTCGTATCGGTTGGCGCCAGCTGAGCTGAAAGAGCTTAAGCATCAGTTGCGTGATCTTTTGGATAAAGGCTTCATAAGAACAAGTATGTCGCCTTGGGGAACTCCGATTCTTTTTGTGAAGAAGAAGGATGGATCTACGAGGATGTGTGTAGATTTTCGGCAGTTGAATAAAGCGACAATCAAGAATAAGTACCCGTTGCCGAGAATCGATGACCTGTTTGATCAGCTGCAAGGATCGGCAGTGTACTCTAAGATTGATCTACGATCTGGTTATCATCAGTTGCGGATTAGAGACGTTGATGTGGCGAAGACTGCTTTCAGGACGAGATATGGGCACTATGAGTTTCTGGTGATGTCTTTTGAATTGACGAATGCTCTTGCTGTCTTCATGGATTTGATGAATCGCGTCTTTACTGAGTAAATAGATCATTTTGTGGTTGTCTTCATAGATGACATCCTGGTGTATTCGAGTAGTTACAGAGAGCATAAAGTGTGAGGATTGAGATTCGAAAATTTTGATTAATCGAGAGTTATGATTTTTAAATTTCAGATTTTGGTATAGAGTTGTTCATCTTTGTGTTGCTGGTTTCCTATCGGGAGGAATCTGTGTTGAATTTGGAGTTGATTCGTTGAGTATTTCGATAAGAAATGTGATTCCAGTAGTAATTTAGACTTGAGGATCATCGCTGAAAGAAGATGGGACAGCAGCGTCTTTGCGCGGGAATTTGTGAGCATTCAGATGTGAGTACTCAGTAGTGGCGTGACCAGATGTCAACGCGGGTCAACGGTACTGGGTAGCTAGAGAGCGCTGATATGAGAGTAGCGAGAGACATCTGTTAGCGTTAGCGCGTGGATGTGAGAAGCTGCCACGTGTTGGTCGACACATCTGAGTTGACTGCTGTTGTTAGCGCTATTCAGATGTTGCTAGCGAGAGAGAGATCTGTTAAGATGTTGTTAGCGAGAGAGATCTGTTCCAGATGTTGAAGCTCTGCTACGTCATTTTGATAGTTAGCGCGACGTCGTTTGCTGTTATGCGTAGTGGAGTGTAGCGAAGTATGGTTTGTGATAGCTGAGCCAGCTGTGAGTGAGCGCTGGATTCAGATGTGAGGATTCCTGCTGTAGTGTAAGGGGGATCTGAGTTGATAAGAACAGAAGCTGAATTCGAGGATTTTAAATGCAAGTGATGATCGACACTTAGCGTAATTTCGACCCCGATATTTCTTATCTCCTGCTTCTTTGAAACCCTCGATAGTTACTGTTCACCGAACACTATTTCTCCGATTTGCCGTCGATTTCTGCCGTAGTTTGGAGCAAGGTGGGTGGCGCTGAACTCGTCTTGCTTAGCTCTTTTGATTGTTACCAGTTAGGCGACTTGATTTGACGCGTAGGAGGAGCACGAAGGAATCCCTGTGTTCGTGAATTTCTGCGACAATTGACCTGAGAATTCCTTAGTTCATTTGAGCTTCTGGGTAAGAGTTCCTTACTGTTTTGAGCTTAGTTCTAGTTGTTAGAACCAGCGTTGATAGGTAGAACCAGATATGAGTTTTAACCGTAGGCAGTAAGATGTAGAAGTTCAGATTTGAGCTACCTTATGAGATGTCTTGACAGATTTGAGTTCCCAGGAAATTCCTGCTGTGTTTGCCGAGACCAGCGAAGGAGCAGAGTGGTGAAGGCTGAGTTGCCGTGTCCTGATGAGGTCTGTTGAGGTAGAATCTGAGCGTTGAGGTATGAATTGAGCTTCTGATTACAGGTTTGTCATAAGCGTGTAGTGTTTTGAAGCATGAATGATGCTCTGTGGAATCTGTTTGTGTGATTATTGTGCCTTACGTGAACAGTTGTGGCTCATATCTGAATTTATATGTTCTGTTTACGTGAATTATACATGTTGAAATCAGATTTGAATTTCATGGAATACATGCATGCATATTGAGCCTGATGATTGATTGAGAACCCGAGAAAGAGCCACGTTGTGATCGGCAGACAGATGTTTTGTGCCTGAAAGGTCCAACGCTATCATCGGAGTGGTGACCGACTGACTCGTTGTGTCTGATTACCATCGGTGATGGGTAATTGAGTGGCCAGCCCTGAATATCACAGACCGATGATTTCCATCGGCTGATTGGTTGTGCATGGTATAGAGGCTCACCTTTGATTTGACAGCTGACTCGTTGGCCTAGATTGACCGATATTTGACAGCCCTCATGCATTCATGTTTTGATTTACTGCATGTTTATGAGTTGCTGTTGTCTTAGTGCTCTTCGTACTGAGGTTTGACCTCGTATTTTTTTTCCTGCTTTTGTGTTCTTGGGTCTGTGTTGCCCATTGCATGAGCTACAGGTAATCTGGCTGGACAGAGTGGAGCTTCAGCTAGTAGATCCCCGTTTGGTTGAGTCCCAGTGAATTTTATATTATGTATTGAACCAGGGGATGCCCTGAGTTTTTATGTATTTTGGGGATCTGTATTCGAGTTTATTTGATTACCTGTCTGTTTTTTGGATTTGAGTTAAATCCTATTTTGAATATGTATTATTTTGAATGACGATTTTGAGTTCAGGTCCATGTATTTCGAAAAATTTTTAAGCCCTATTTTATGCTTCCGCGATTATGTGCTTAACTGTATTGTTAATCCTAGTTTATTAGCATGGGGCCTGACATAAAGAGCACTTGAGGTTAGTTTTGCAGAAACTGAGAGACTCACGACTGTATGTGAAGTTCAGCAAATGTGAATTCTGGTTGGATAAGGTAGTATTTCTGGGTCACGTCATTTCAGCACAAGGTATTTCTGTGGATCCGAGTAAGGTCGAAGCAGTTCTTAACTGGGAGCGACCTAAGAATGTCTCTGAAATCCATAGTTTCTTAGGATTGGCTGGCTATTATAGACGTTTCATCGAGAAGTTCTCTTCGATAGCCAAGCCGATGACTCAGTTGACCCAGAAATATAGAAAGTTTGTTTGGACTGATGAGTGTGAGTTGAGTTTCCAGTTGCTCAAGGAGAAGTTGACTACTTCTCCTGTGTTGGCATTGCCTTCGGGTTTTGGAGGTTTTGTAGTGTGCTCTAATGCTTCTCTGAGTGGTTTGGGATGCGTTTTGATGCAGAACGGGCAAGTGATAGCTTATGCTTCTCGACAGTTGAAGCCCCATGAGACGAGATACCCCGTTCATGTTCTAGAGTTGGCCGCCATCGTGTTTGCGTTGAAGATTTGGCGTCACTACTTGTATGGTGAGCAGTTCGTGGAATACACGGACCATAATAGTTTGAAGTATATCTTCACGCAGTCTGATTTGAATATGAGGCAACGTCGTTGGATGGAGTTTCTTAAAGACTTTGACTGTGAGATTCAATATCAGCCTCAGCAAATGAACTTAGTTTCCGATGCTTTGCTCAGCCTGCAATGTTGACGTCGATGAATATATCCAAAGTCCATGAGAATTTGGGGACTTATGGATGGAGTTTTCAGCCGAGTGATCAGTATTTCGTTGTTTATTCTCTTCAGGTTGAACCACAGATTGTGACAGACATTAGAGCAGCATAGAGAACTGACCCGTTTATTCATGAGTTGAAGATAAGGCCCAGAATGGTCAGCTAGAAGATTTTGCTGTTGCTTCTGATGGCTGTCTGAGATTTCGTGGTAGATTGGCGGTTCCGAACCTGATTGATTTGAAAGAAGCTATCTTGAATGAAGCCCAATGTAGTCGTTACAGTGTGCATCCAGGCGAGAAGAAGATGTATCATGGCTTGAAGTCTCACTATTAGTGGGAAGGTATGAGGAATGATATCTTCGGATTTGTAACTCGTTGTTTGAATTTCCAACAGGTCAAGGCAGAGAAAATGAGACCTGATGGATTGCTACAGAGTCTAGAAGTGCCTCAATGGAATTTGGAGCACATCGCCATGGATTTTGTGACTCACTTACCTCGATCGAATAGGGGATGTGATGCGGTTTGGGTTGTTGTTTACAGGCTTTCGAAGTCAGCCCATTTCATTCCCTATGACGTGAGGTGTTCGATGAAGAAGATGGCGAAGTTGTATATCGACCATGTGGTTAGATTGCATGGAGTGCCGGTTTTGATAGTGTCCGATAGAGATCCAATATTTACTTCCCGATTCTGGAAGAGCTTTCAAGCAGCTATGGGTTCAAGATTGGCTATGAGTAAAGCTTATCATCCGCAGACAGATGGCCAATCCGAGAGGACCACACAGATTTTAGAAGATATGCTGCGAGCTGTTGTGTTGGATTTCAGTGGTGGCTGGCAGGATTCTTTATCCTTGGTTGAGTTTTCATATAACAACAGCTACCAAGTGACTATCGGGATGGCTCCATTTGAAGCTTTGTATGATCGAAAGTGTAGATCTCCAATCTGTTGGGAAGATATTGGTGAGAAACAGTTGTCTACTCCTGAATTTGTACAGCATATGAAAGACCAGATTGAGTTGATTCGGAGTAGAATGAAAGCTGCACAAGATCGACATGCCAGTTATGCTAATAAGAGACGCAGACCTTTAGAGTTTGAGGTTGGCGATCGAGTATTTTTTAAGGTTTCGAATGAAAGCTGCACAAGATCGACATGCCAGTTATGCTAATAAGAGACGCAGACCTTTAGAGTTTGAGGTTGGCGATCGAGTATTTTTTAAGGTTTCTCCTTTCAAGAGCGTGATGATATTTAGGTTTAAGGGTAAATTGACTCCTAGATTCGTTGGTCCTTTTGAGATTGTTGAGAGGATTGGGTCTTTGTCTTACAGATTACGTTTGCCTGCTAAGTTAGCAGCGATGCATGATGTGTTTCATGTGTCAATGTTGAGAAAATATGAGCCAGATCTGTCCCATGTGCTGAGGACTGATGAAGTAGAGCTGGATTCTACCTTGAGCTATGTGGAATATCCAGTGCAGATCCTTGATCGAAAGGGGAAGCAGCTGAGGAACAAGAGTATACCGTTGGTGATGGTCCAATGGAGCAAGTATGGTAGAGAAGAAGTTACCTAGGAGTTGAGGAAAAGATGAGACAAGTGTGGCCTCATATTTTTTAGAGTTGATGATAGACTTCTAGGTAATTTTCTGACTTGTTAGTATCGTGTTTTAGGTGATTTGTGATGTTGGTTTGTGGTTTTTCTAAGCATTGGTTATGCTGGGCAGATTGTTTGTTTGAATTTGGTGTTTTCTGTAATTCTGATTTGTTGTTGAGAGTTAATTTGGAGGACGAAATCCATTTTCTAGTTGGGAAGAGTGTGAGGACTAGAAATTTATTAATTTGGTGGTTACTTAGTTAATCATATCTGGGCGAGGATTAGCTAATAGAGAAGTTAACCATCGGGTTTCCAGATTTGAAGGGTTTAGTTTTGCTGTTGGTGATTTTCGAATTTTCAGATTTGGCGGAGAACAGATCAGATTTGAGTTGTTGGTCGCTATCGGGAATGATTTAATTTTGTATCGCTTGCGTTTGGTTTAGCGAGAATCAGATTTGAGATGTCCCTCGTGTGTTTGAGCAATTGCCTTGGATAGGAAGTGAAACGATGTCGTTTTGAGTATAAGTGATACGGTGTCATGTCGGGTGCTAGTCAGATCTGGTGTTGCGAGAGGAAACAGATTTGGTTAGCGAAGAGAAGTCAAGTGTTGGTCAACGTTACTGTATGGACCGTTCCGGTTCGTGAGTTTGGGTAGACCGGTGCGGTTCAGAGTTATCCAGATTGGATGTTCGCAAGCGGGTCTTTTGTGCGAGATCTGTTGTTGTGAGCGGGACCCCTATGCGATGTCGTTTGATGTTGGTGCGCTAGTATAGCGTAGCGAAGTTAGATCTGAGATAGCGGAGCCAGATCTGTGTAGCGCTGGGATCTGAATAGCACTCAGATCCGAGTTTGTCGGAGATTGACTTTCACTGTAGCTTTGACCTGGGGATTTAAATATAAGTGTCAATCGAACACTTAGAGAATTATGAACCCGATATATTTTCTTATCTTCTTCCCCGAGAAACATCGATTTGTACTGTTCATTCGAACCCTTCTCCGCCGATTTCATTCGATTTACGCCGTCGTTTGGAGAAATATTGGTGGCGCTGAACTCGTCTTCCTTAGGGCTTTTGATTGATACCAGTTTGGAGTTTTAGATCGAAGGGTTGAAGGAGTGCGAAGTAGTTGCAGGTACGAGCATCTTCGTGATTGTTGTCCAGTGGTTCTTCTGTCCTCTAGCAGCTTTGAGTAAGTGATTCCTTATCGATTTAATCTTTGATATAAATCAGGATAGTGCTCTGTATATTTGAAGTAGCTGATTTAGGCTACGTAGTTATAAACCGTAAGCTGTATGAGCTTTGGTGTAAGCTGATTTATAGATATCTTGAAAGATTTTGGCTTGTAGGCATTTTCCGTCTAAGTTTTTGAGAAGCTGGTGAGTAGCTGATTTGAGCAGGCTGTTGGAGCTGTATCCTGCGTGAGTTGTTGAGGTAGAATTGAGATTTGAGGTACGAATTGAGCTAGATTTAGCAGCTTTGATATTAGCTTTGAGTTATTTCTCTTGTGTTGAATTGCTGTGGTCTCTGTGTTGATTTTTTTTGTTCTAATCTGTTTTGTGTGCATGTGAGTATAATGCATTGATTTAAGCATGAGTCTGTTGTGCATTCACGCATACATGTTGAGCCTAATTCCCTTGTGAGCTTAATTCCTTTGTGCGTTGTGATCGGCAGGCTGAGTCATCGTGCCTGAAAGGTCCAACGTTGCTATTGTGGTGGCCGGCTGAGTCGTCATGCTTGAATACCACTACCCTGTGATGGTCGACTGAGTCGTCGCACCTGAAGATCGCAGGATTATGATGATATTAGCACAGCTGAGTCGTTGTGCTTTGCTTACCGATGATTCTTGGTAGCCTTCATGCATTGCTCGTTGGAAATATTGCATGTCTGATATGACTGTGGCTTTATTGTGCTCTTCGTACTGAGGTTTGACCTCGTTTCCTTTCCCTGTGTTTGGGCTGCTTGGGTCTGGGTTGGCCTTTGCAGGTTCTTCAGGTAACCAGGCTGGACAAAGTGGAGCTTCAGCTGGTCGATCCCCATTCTGATTGAGTCCCAGTTATATTTATGTATTGATATATTGAGCCAGGGGATGTCCTGTGCCTTTATTTATGTTTGGGGAGCTGTAGTTGATTGACTACGTACTATTACATGTTGTGTTGCTGAGTTTTGAGTTAAACCCCTTATTTTGATTATGAACTTATTTTGAATGATATTTTGGATCAGGCCCAAATTCAAAATTTTTAGTCCATGTTTTGAATTCTTCCGTGTAATTAAGATTAAATGTGTATTGAATCTGTGTTTAGTCCATCGGGCCTGACATCTGATATCCGAAACTGGGAAAAAATCCCAAAAATCGCAATTGAAGGGTATGTAGTTCGTCAACCACAACATGATCCCTTACGATTTGAAAGGGGCACACTGGTTCGTCAGCCAACGTCCTCACCCTTTCCATGGTGACCGTCTGTTATCTATGCCATAATCTCTTAAACATTTTACTTCTTTTAACCATTCCATACCATCTTTTCTTTCTTCTGTCAAGTATGGTTTTGCTGCTTTAAATCTCCGATGGCGTTCGTAAACTATTGAGAGTCATGGGATTTCAATCAAATAAGAAAATTGGAATCAGCTTGAAGTATGAACAGTACGCAAGCGTACCAGCTTAGAACAAAAAATGAAAGATCTGGGCTGTTTGGTCAACTCAAATTAGGAAAAGTCAACATGACTTAAATGAGAAGCTCAGATTACGATGGTCAAACAAGGTCAACTCAGCTCAGACCATGCAATCAAATCACAACATAAAACAGCTAAGAGAAATAAAACAGATCTCAAACTTTAAATCAGCTCTAAGAAAGAAACAGATAACGGACAATGAACAGCTTTGGAAAAATATATCGCGAACTTAGCTTAAAACATCACATCTTAGAAGGTTTCCTTAATCTGAAGAAATAGATATAAGGAAAAATTCCAGAAACAAGAATGACACTACTAAGGCAAAAATACTCAAACTGCTTGTAAGCTGCTTGTGAGCTACTGAAATATAATCGTGTAAGCTTCTTGTGAGCTACTTTGAAGAATATCCCATAAAACATTTTCTAACAACTCTTTTCTGAATCAAAATCTCAGCAAACCCATACTTTCTACATAAAACATCATAATTTAAATTCTGCGTTTGACGAACTTCAAAAACAGTTCTTAAACCGCAAAAGCGCATACAAACACGCAACAGAAACAATATATGATTTCAAGAGTAGCAAGAAACAGAGTTTACTTGCCTTTTCTATGACAACAATTACAACAAGCTTATCTGGCCTGGATCAACACACAATCCGATCACTTCCTGTGAAAAGTTTTGAAACTTTGTTCGGTTTTATTGCATAGAGCACCGCTTGTGAAAAGTGTTTTATTTGAGAATGAAATTTGCATGAGGTGTTTTAACAGCTTTTATATGAAAATATTAAGCCTAATAATTGAACACATTTTCTTTCAAAAGTGCTAAAAATGCTTAAAAACTGCTACTCAATATTAACAACAATATTAACAACAATTAAAGATGCAAACCGAACCATTTTATTTAAAAGAGGAAATAAATCGGTTTTTCTGGACCGGCTGGACAACTCTTGCAATCGTGTCTCCAATCTAGGAAATCAACTAAAATGCAAGCTGATAACAATAGCATTTCAATTAGATCTCTCAATTCTTTAAACTTTCTAATTGTGGATCTCAAAGTTTCTGGGCGTTACACTGACATTTTGTTTCTAGTTCATTCGATTCTACGCATAGTTTTTGTTTCTTTCACACGTGCTTGACTACTTGAATTACCTTGTTTTGTGCTTACCTTTGAGCATCTCTTAAACACTAGCTCAACCTAGTGTCCTTTTGCGTAGGCGAGCTAGGTAGGTGGAGGACGAGGTAGATCGTTGACGTCCCGTGTGGATGTGATGGAGCTGGTTCTAGCGAGATTCCAAAGGATGAACCCTCTGACACTCTTGAGTGCTGAGGGTTGTGTCGTTGCTGAGGGCTGGTTGGAGCATATGGAAGGGCTCTTTGATAGAGTCAACTACGATGAGGAGCGTAGACTGAGCTTGGATAGGTTCCAGCTTAGGGAACATGCACATAGATGGTGGATGGGTGCTTCCAGAGCCATGAGAGAGATGGTTATAGTGATTTCTTGGGAGAGTTTCTGTGCTGCTTTTAGAAAGGAGTAAATTCCGGATTCGTATTACAATACTAAGGAGCGGGAGTTCAACAACTTGGTTCAAGTCAATCTGAAGGGGGCGGAGTATGCCAGACAGTTTTCTTCTCTTCTTTCCTACGTTCCTCATGTCACCAGTCAGGAGAGGGCGAATCGGAATAATTTTTTGTGGGGCTTGAGATCGGATCTCTTTCCTTTGGTGTTAGCGGGTTCCCCTACTACTTATGCCGATGCCATGAATAGGGAGATTGACACCAAGGGTTTGCTGAACAGGCAGTCTCAAGTTCAACTTCAGGCTACTCAAGGTTTTCATCCCGTGCCTCAGGGGACGTACTCTGTAAAGCCTCCTCAAATGTCTCAGCAGTCGAGTCGCCACAAGTTTAAGCCCATATGGAAGCAGTTCAAGAAGAGGTTGAGTTCTAGTTCTTATGGCTCCGATGGTTCTTGCAACGGTAGCTCCAGGGCCATGTTTAGTGGTCAGTGTTGAGGTAGAAATACTACGACGCATTGTGTTGGGGTTAAAGGTGTTTGTCATATCTACGGGCAGTTCGAACACTTTTCTAGAGTGTGTCCTTTGGCTGGGAGACAACGTGCCGCTCCACCACCGCAGGTCAGACTGGTGGGTCGGATCAAGGTCGTCTGCTCATGAGCAACCATAGAGGTCAGGGGTACCACAGTCTATAGGGTCATTTTAGCAGCCTGGATTGTCACGGTGGCGTTCTAGTCCACCGATTTACTAATCAATCTCTAAGATACGAAGAAATGCGTATAACTTTTTCAAATTTAGGATTTCGAAGAAAGCATATGATTCAACGATGGTTGTTCAAATTTAAAGAACGATGCAGCTCACGTATGAAAAAACAGATCAGGGATTGCGATGGTACAAACTGATAATAATTACATAAGCTGATTTCACTCAGGCAAACAATGATCATAATAAGGTCGTTTGGTCGTTCAATGCAAAACAGCTTGCGGACTATAATAGCATAGAGCAAAACCGATCCGAGTGCAAAACAACTTTCGGGCTGTAACAACTCAGAATGAAACAGATTGGAGTACGAATAAAAATATAGTTAGAATTTTATACAAATCGTTCAAAACCAGTATAGAAAAAATTTAAAATGAAATGTTCTAATACCACAAAAGAGATACGGCATGTAGCAGCACGGAAACGCTGGCCCATCGATAAACACACTTTCTCGATCTGTTCCAGCTCGCATCATCCAGCTCTCAAAGTACCTCCTCACCTGCAACCATGAAAGCTAGTGAGCCTAGGGGCTCAGCAGGTAAAATCTTGTAATAGCAAAAGATCCACACAGACTTAATATAGGTTTTAGCATAAATGAAGTAAACATTAATCATAACTTTCATAAAATCTGCAATTATAAATATATCCCATTAAATTTTTTGTATGAGATGTGGCACGGAAGTTCTCCTTAGGTCTGGTCACTTGATCAAGCTCATCTGTAAACATGTCTATGGCGAACTATCACCCATTAACATTCATGTTTGGAGGGTCACCCTGGTCCGTCGACTGACATCCACACTCCCGTAAGCTGATCGTCTGTTATCTTTGCCATAAATCATAAAAACTTGAAATTTAC
Source organism: Dorcoceras hygrometricum (assembly GCA_001598015.1). Classification (NCBI taxonomy): domain Eukaryota; kingdom Viridiplantae; phylum Streptophyta; class Magnoliopsida; order Lamiales; family Gesneriaceae; genus Dorcoceras; species Dorcoceras hygrometricum. The sequence continues at coordinate 211,210 of KQ991168.1, read as the reverse complement.
TTCCTTTAAAACTTTATGGTATATGATAGGGAAACTTCTGTCATTCCTCCTTCGTCACCTTGTCATATATCATTAAAATATTTTCTCTGCTGAAACTTTCTTTAAACAGCTTTTCTGTAGATCTTGCTTTAAATTCTTTGATCTGTATAAGATCGTTTACATATATGGTTTGCTATTTTAAAACACATTTGATGTTCGAAAGTCACCGTGAGTACATCGGAATCGAAGAAGAAACTCGAATCAGCTCAGGCCATATATACAATTAACGAAGCATAGAGATCTAAGCCGAAGAACTACTCTTGAAATTAGGTATAACTTCGAACATATTAGAGTGTTACCTTTGAATCGAAGATAAAGGAAAGAAGAATTAAACTTGAAATTTCAGTATCAGTCCAGAGTGGACTAAGCTGAATCTGTTTAGCTCTAGGTAAAAAACAAATCGCAAGCGTAAAACAGCTCTGGGTGAGAAATCAGATCACGGCTTGTTGGTCAACTCAGATTAGGGAAATTCAACTTAACTTAGAATGTCAAAATAAGTTAAGAAGGTCAGACAAGGTCAACTCAGCTTAGGGCAATCAGACAGGACCGCGAGCTTAGAGCAGCTCAGGTGAAAAACAGATCACGCGCTTGAAAAGACTCAGAAGATGGAAAATAGTTCACGCGCTTTGAACAGCTCGCAAACTTAAAGAAAAGAAAAAATCAGGTCAGCTTAGAATAACTAATCAGATTGTAGGTTCAAATCAGCTCGGGGAAAAATCAGATCGCGAACCTATCATGAACTTTTAGATCAGCTCGGGGAAATAAGCATATCGCAAGTGTAAACTGGAACATTTTGGGAATCAAAGTACGAACTGAAATCATCAAAAGATTCATATGAGATTAGAATAACAATAGGGTACTGAAAACAACTTGGAGAATTTCGAACATATTAGCTAAGCTTATTAGATCAGAACAGAGTTGTAACTAGACCAGCTTTTCCTATCAGCTCAGAACCTCCTTAGCCATCCAGCACAACGAATCACTGGAAAAATCAGAAAACTTTACATTGAAGCTACTTTAGTACAATCCAGAAATTTAAAATAGACAACAGCTCCTGCTATCACAGGAACTCTTCACAGAAGTAGCAAGAAACATAGTTTACTTGTCTTATGCTGAACGACATTTTGCAGAGAGAAGCTTCGGCTTTGAATATTCCTGTTAGAAATAAATTTTGAGTTTTGGTGATAACAAATACAAGAAACCGAATAGATTACAGCCGTAAAGATGCAGAGCCGGACAGAACATATTACGACATAACATGCCAGCTCAAAGCGTGTTGATTAGCCAAGAGCGAGCATATCAGAGCAGAAAGTTGTATATCAGCTTAGAGCGTGTCAAATAGGTTACGACAATACTTTTCATCTCAGAGAAAGCAAAACAGCTTACAGAATAGTTACTCAACTTAGGATGATGCAGATCAGCTTAGAACAAATCGAACAGCTCAGAACGTCAGTCTTTAGCTTAGAGCAAGCAAATCAGTTCAGAGAATTCAGATTCAGATCAGAGCATGACGAACAGCTTAGAACAAATATTCTCAGTCCAGGGTACGAAAAACAAATAAGAGCAATTCAGAACAGTTCAGAGTAACTCTTCAAGATCAGAACATTGTTTCAGTTCAGGAATTAGCTTAGAGAAGATTCATATTGGTAGGGGTGAGCAAAATATCGGTTAAACCGAATTAACCTATCAAACCGAACCGAATTATTAAATCGGTTCGGTTATTTCGGTTAATCGGTTTTTATTTTAAAAAATATCGGTTAAATCGGTCATTTCGGTTCGGTTACGGTTTTCCATTTTTGGAATTCGGTTAACCGAAATAACCGATATTTATATATTAACTATTTTTTTTATATATCATTATTTATTAATTTTAATTTGTCATGTAAAATACTGATTTATATTTCATATTTGTTACTTTTTATTTTCAGATGTTTCTAAACTCGTGTTGGATTCTTCTTCGACAACATAAACGGATGAGTTAATTGTATTTATATCTATGGTATCTCTTAATTATTTTATATGATTTAGAAGCACATTTTGTGGACTAAAAATCATTTCTTTTTCTCTATTTCAGGATCATACAATGAGCCACTGAATTTATGTGTTGATTTGAGCCAAGATTCTGATTCTTGATTTTGTTTCATTCAATTTCAAGAAGCGTGTGTTGTTTTGTGAGGATTTTTGTAGGCTATGATGATTTTTTAACAGCTTTCTTTGCATGACAACAATTTTTATGGCTATTTGTAACCATAAAATTTACTTTATTGTGGTCTGTGGAACATGTGTCACAATTTGATCTATTATGAATTATGATTCAGAATCACCTTGATACCCGTGACAAGAATTTGTTGTTATGTTGCTTGCACTACAAAGGCAGGAGGTTCACGGTGAATTGGCAAGAAGTGTTCAATTTCTGCAACATTGTTCGTCTATTATTTGGTGTTGTAAATATTTGGTGTTCTGTTGCTTGCACCACAAAGGGGAAACTGATCTATTTGGTGTTGTAAATATTTTCCAAAAAATCGGTTATTTCGGTTTCCGACCGAAATAACCGATATTTTTCGGTTTTGGTTATCATCGATTATTAAAAAAATTTCGGTCGGTTCGGTTACCTAAAAAAATATCGGTTCGGTTCGGTTATCAAAAAATCGGTTCGGTCGGTAACCGAACCGACCGAATACTCACCCCTACATATTGGAGACTCGTATATAAAATAGCTTAAAACAGCCTACGGGTATGTACAGCTTAAAAAGTACAGTAAACAGCTTACAGCTTAAACAAGTGGATAAAACAACTTAGAGTGATAACAGAACAGAGACCAGCTCAGAGCTCGAGAACATCTTTCAGTTTAGAGCATATATGAATTTAGATCAGAGCTGGAGAGCAGTCTACAGTATTTCATGTAACAGCTCAGAGATTACAAGCTTTCAGATCACGTCTATAGAAAACAGCTCAGAACAAGCATATATCTATTTGGACATGATTCTATCAGATCATGTTAAATCAATCGTATGCTTAATTACTGGAAAATTTACCGGATGCTATATTTGGACTCAACGGTACAATTCCTGTAACTATGGAAGAATGAAAGGCAAGTTCTTTGTAAATGGAAAGAATATCAAATAGCCGATACAACATATCATTTGCAGTTTGATAGAGATGGAAATCTCTATATATACAGAACGATGAAAAAAAGGGGACTGGAGAAAGAGACTTTTCGTGTGGAATAGAAATTTTTTAAATCAACAAACGACGAGACTATCCTTGGAATCAACTTCGAATATCTTTGACACACAGAATTCTGCAAACCATTTCAAGCTACATACTGTTACGCTGCAAAATTCGCATCGCTCAAAGTCTCAATGTTCATCATCTTATTCGTTACAACACTACACTCAAAAGCCTTACATTTATTCATTCGAGTTGTAACCACTCTGTAGTAGTGTGTATTGACTGTAAATCAAAAATAGAGTGCATAGAAAGCGTGAAAGCTTGAACAACTTAGAAACTGTCGTTGTATTTGCAGAACAGATTACACATCTGTTTCTGTCCTGGTGTTTCTAGGAGTTCTTGTAGCTTGTAGGTTGTCGTATCGAGTTGCAGCAGGAGCTGTTGTAATAAAATCTTCTAGTGGAATCCTTCCTATTCAAGGAAGAATGGGAGACGTAAGAGTTTAAGCTCCGAACTTAAATAAACAAATCTCTTGTCCCTATTACTTTACAACATTTATTTACTGCTTTACAGCTTCCGATTTTATATATTTGTTCGTTGTTTAATCGGGTTCATTCTGCACAATTTCCTGTTACCTGAGAGAACTGCAGCATATTGAGATTCCCCCAAGCTGGTAACTCAGTTTAGAGGCAGCCGAAAGTTTTAAAATCTGTTTGAAAAGAGTTTTCCGGAAAATATGTGAAGGATTTCATTCAAACTTCCCCTTCTTAACTCCCGAGCTATATTTCAACTATATTTTCGATCCAACAAGTGGTATCAGAGCACGGTTATCTCAGTGTCTGAAAATTTTTTGCCTATCTGGATTTATCAATTATGTCGATCTCTCATAATAAAATTCCTATTTTTTCCAAGGAGCAATACGACGTCTGGAAGATCAGGATGCAAGCTCACCTGGCGGCTCAAGATGACGATATGTGGTTCGTTATCACAGATGGTCCTATAAAGATTATGTAACGCCTAGAAATTCTTGAATACGTAGAAATGAGTGCATGACTAGGGGGAAAATAATTTTAGATGATTACATGCCATTTTACGTGATTTATTTATGATTTTTATGTTGCATGGTATGCATGTCGTTTTTTGCAGTCTGTTTGAGATACGGACGCGTTGACGAGACAAGGGACGACCGAGATGAAAATAATTTGAGATTTTTAAGTCATTAGATTTTTAAGAATGAATTTATTATTTTAAACAGTAATTTCCGAAAATTGGGGTTTTTATGATTATTTTGGAGGGGAACCCGTTTTTCGCCTATACGGGCTGTTTTAATGGATTTTAATGTGTTTTAAAACTTGAGGAAACTTTTATTCCGAAAATTAGAGATTTTAAAGCTTGATTTAGAGTTTTAATGAATACTTCAATTAGTGGAGGGGTAAGCATGTAAAAATCATTTTTAATTTTCTTAATTAAACCTTAGGGGTCATTTTTGTCACCCTCATTATTTCAAATCAAAAACCTTTGCAAAAACTAGCCCCCTCCATTGAAAATTAGCCGTCCCCTCCTTCCTCAAGCAACCCCCATCGAAATTTCAAGAATTTTGGTGATCCAAGGAGGTTTTGGTCCCGATCTCGCGTCCTCTACGTCGGTAACTCGCAGGTCTCATCTTTCTCCAAGCCAGGCATCTAATATCGATTCTTTTTCTCACCATTTACACCATAGTAAACTGTTTTAATGTTCAATGCATGAATTTTATGTGATTTATTTAGATCTATGTACCTTTGTTATATATCCATGCATAACTCACACTTTTTCATCATGTTTCAATCGATTCATGCATTGTCTCGGTCGAGGAGGGTTCCAAGGGGCTGTGGCTCGGTCCTAGGAGATTCATGGTGCTCCAAGTTGAGGTAGGAAGGTGTCTAGATCGGCCAGTCGAGCCAAGGAGACGTTGAGAAAACCGCACCACCATGCGGCGCGCAACAGCACCTTTTCATGTTTCGTTCAGGCCGTGCGGTGAGGGGTTCGAACCAGGGCTAGGTCTAGGAGAACCGACTGGACCAGGGGGTGGTCCAATCGGCGGGTCCGGCCAACGGTGGCCGGAGTATGGAGAAAGTTGGCTGGAGGTCGCGACGTGCATGGCGTGCGTGCGGCTAGGGTTTCTTGTGGGTGTGGACCGGTTCAGTTGGATCGGTTTGACGGGTTCGGTTGGACCGGGTCGGTTAGTCGAGTGTCGAGTCGAAATATTTTAAATTTGGTCCAATTTATTTTAATTGTGGACCGGTTATTTTAATTTTTAAGATGAAGATCCAATTTTATGATTTTTGGTCAAATCTTTTAAACTCAAATATTTTGGTCAAAATTTTAATTAATTTGGTCTAATGCCTTATTTTAAGTTTTTAAAGTTAAAATTGAGGTTCTTGGATTTTTATTTAAGTCAAAATTGACCATGGGATTTTAATTGGTCAAAATTGGTCATTTGAGCTTTAATTGGTCAAAATTGGTTGAGTTTTTAATTTAGTCAAAATTGACCCTTAGATTCTAATTAAGTCAATATCTGATCAATTTATTTTAGAGTCAAAATTGATCAAGTTATTTTAAGGTCAAAATTGGTCATTGATTTTAAAGTCAAAATTGGTGATTGATTTCAAAGTCAAAATTGGAGTATTTTGAGGAATTTTAAAGTTATGGGCTAAATTCAATTTTAAGATAAGTCGAGGTTATTTTGGGCATAGAAGTAGTGGGCCAGACTCCTAAACCAGTCCTGGATCGGAGTAGAAAATGTAGAAGCCCGTGAATAAATATATAATTATATATGTAGTATTTTATGTATGTTAATGTTTTAAATGAAGGACTTAAATATATATTGACGGGCTAAGCTTTTACGGAGTAGAAAATGTAGAAGACCCGTGAATAAATATATAATTATATATGTAGTATTTTATGTATGTTAATGTTTTAAATGAAGGACTTAAATATATATTGACGGGCTAAGCTTTTAAATTGTATGTTTTATGAAATGCACGCATCATGAAAATTTATGAGATAAAGGCATGTTTTAAAAGAAAAATGGAGGGATTGAAGTGACTTGTGGCAAGATAGACGATGAGCGGATCCAGGATACCGGGTCCGATGAACCTCTGTTAATGTATAATGATAGACGATGAGTGGATCTGAGAGACCGGGCCCAGTGAACCTCTGTTAATGTGATGATGATGATGTAGTTCGGGTAAAACCGGCCGCCACGTATGTTGGTTTATGATTGATCAATCGAACATGATCCACAATTCATGGATACGACTCATACGTTTTTATGTTACGTTACTTCATGCCTTATGATATATATTTTATATGATTACGAACCATGTTTTAAGATCATCCATGCATGCATGATTTAATGTTATCTTATTACATGTATATGCTTGCATGTGGCTTTATTAGTATGTACCTTGCTATTTAATAGATAGAGCATGATGAGCCTCTATGCTCACTAGGTTTAAATGGTGCAGGTGATGACCCTACAGATTATATCCCGACTAGTGGTGAGGACCTCTGAGCGCCCGCTGCAGCAGTACCCCGTGGCCGCATTGATGTTTTATCTTTGATATGATACTTTTTTCAGATATTGATTTTTAGCATGTTCATGTTCAGTACTTTTAGTCAGTCCGATTTTAAATAGTATGGATGATTTTCTGTTTTATAACATTTATTTTATTTTGTTTCAAGTATTGTTGAGGAAATGATTTAAAATGGAACGAGCCATTCCGTTTTAGTTTATTTATTCCACACATAATTTAAAAAAAAAATTCTAGAGTCTGGTTCATTTCAGTTGGTATCAAGCGTGGTTCTGGTGGGGTACTAGCCTGCTGCATGGAGCTCGGAAGTCGCACTACCAGTCTGTGAGTTTTACTCTTTTATGATTCATATTTATGTTCGCATGCTGCATGTTTTATTTCTGCATGAGATTTGACCTTAGAATTTTAAGAGTTAGATGTTTAGTCATGCACTTAGATTTACGTGTGATAGGATCAATGTAATCGAAAATATGGTTAATATGATCTTAGGAGTTCAGAAGGGGGGGTTGAATGAACTGCTTTCAATTTATTATTTTTCGAAACCATAGAAACGATTTTATAAGCCTTCGCTCAACTCAGATCTGAGACTCCCAGTCTAAAGCTGTTCTCTCGGTTAACAATAAAAATGTGCGGAAAGAAACCGATCGATCAGTGAACAATATAAATAAATGCGATGCAAATAATTAAAAGTGCAAGGTTCAGAATTTTTGTTTATGGAAGTTCGGATATCAAATCTTACATCTCCCCTTCTTCCTTTGCAGGAAGGTTCCACTAGAAGACTTTGATGAATACAGACACTGTAGACACCCAATCACTGAGCCTCGCTCCAAGTGAACTCCTAGCAATCTCCACAATACATGCAGATAACGCTGCTGAGTTACAACCAACGTAATATTTGAACTTCTTCAAGAAGCATGATCGTTACAGACTGTTAGGACCGATTAATGGGAATTTAAAGCAATAAATACAAAGCGAGCGCTGCTACTGAAAAATTAAAACTTTTGCGCAGCTAATAGTGAGGTGAAATACCTCTGGTTCTTGAACATTAAAAACAGAGCACCGGAGACAGATCTGGTATGAATTAAAATCATGCGGAAAACACCAGAACTGAATCCTAATATTTTAAAACAACTTTGCGCAAATAGATTTCTGTAAAACCAGCATGTGAAATCTGTTTGCTATGTGCAAGTGTGATATCTGTTATGCGTGCTAAATTAAATGCAAGTTCTGAATGAATAACATAATACAATACACAATCGATTTGTTTATGGAATTTCGGACATCAATGTCCTACGTCTCCCCTTCTTCCTCATCGGAAGGTTCCACTAGAAGATTTATTCTATACATCGTGTACAGACCCAATCCCGCAACCAGCAGCTACGATAACTCCTAGAATCTACCAGCCCTCGGCTGTTCACTCAATCACTTGTTTAACGCCTCTGTGAGAAAGGCTACAAACACAGAGTTTAACGTCGTCGTGCTTGGACGGGATCTGATTTGTATTGGGTTTGAGATTCATTCACTATACAATGAATGTGAATGAATCTCTGTGTGTGAGATTTACAGTGTGAGCACAACTCTTGAATGAATATATCTCACACACTAGGGAAATGCTCTACAAAAGATGATTGAGACTCAGCAGTAGACACTCGTTATGCACTCCTCTCTAATGGCGGTCTACTGCTTCGTCTCCAATATTATTCCTCTGTTTCCTCACGAAATCATCGCACAGTCATCGTCAATCAGTCTTCTTCCTTCAAATCTTCTCCCTTAAATATCCTTTGTTCAAATTCAATCCGTTGGACACAAGTTCTTCCCGTTTGAAATATCTTCTGTAAAGCACCGACAGGGAGTTGTCCTTGTGTCCTTTCTTTTGCAGGCTTTTTGTAGTCTTCAACATTTGAACTAAGCTCAGCAGTTGACATCCAGCTCTAGTGAATCTTCATAATATAATTCGTCAACTGCTTCGCTACTGGTTGTATCTTCAAATACTGCGTCTGGTTATCTTGCGTCTGGATTTCCTGTCGACTGGATATGCAAAACACTGTAGCCTGCGACTGGGTACACTGTATCTTGCGACTGGATTAATCTTCTACTGACATCCTAATCGCAACAGCTGATTTCTTCTGTCTTTGCGCTACTGCTGAATTCATCGTTGCGTCTGGATCACTGTAGCTTGCGACTGGTACATCAGCTGGTGATGATCACTGTAGCTATCTGCTGGTTTCTCTTAGAAGAAGTACCTGCTTGTTTTATCATCGCAAAACCATCGACTGAATCTTAGCGTGAAGGCAAAACGTTGTCGTATTCATTTAACCAAACGACATCGTTTTGCAATCTCCAACTTCAAGTACCATCGACTGGTTGTACTGTAGCTAGTGACTGGATATACTGTAGCTCACTGTTGATTGTGATGACGTCACTACTGATGTCATCATCGCTGATCCAGCTCTTGCACTTCTTATCAACTGCTGATTGTGATGACATCATTGCTGACGTCATCATCGCTGATCCAGCTTCCTCCAGTAGACATGCTGACGTCATCATTTCTGATACCATCTCTTCTTAATAGTAGAAATGCTGACGTCATAGTTGCTGATTCTCGATTTCTTCCAATCAGCCATGCTGACGTCATCATTGCTGATCACAGCTTCCTCCAGTAGATAAGCTGACGTCATCATTGCTGATACCAGCTCTTCTTAATATCGACATCTGATTCATTGCGCAACAGCTGGTTTTTGTTCTTCACAACTGGTTCCAGACTTCAACTGTTCATCTTCTTCTTCGAACATTTCTCCAACAAACTTCATCAACAATAACTCTTCGCACGATATCTGTTGACAGCAACTTTAACAGGGATCTTCTTCTTCTACTGAGAACGCTTCATCAGATATCTCCTATTCACAACTGTTAACAGATTTCTCTTAAATTCAATTCAACAGCTGATTGCTTCTCTTCATACGTCTGCCGGACTAATCAATTTTCTCTCTTCTGCTCTTCGATGTTCTTAACACTTCTGACCAAAACTTCTCTTATAAAACCTGCTGTTATCTGCACACTACGTAGAGTTGTTAGAAACACAGTAATAGGTTTTGTGTAATTCAAAACTTAATCAGGATCTGTTTACACAGATCCATCACAGACTCAATACTGAATAATACAATGAACACAATATTTTGAGTACTGTAGATCTTCTGGTTTCTATGACAATGAAACTCGATTTACAAAAGTAAACCAGAAGATATCTCAAAGATTTATCTAATAAGAACAAAATGTTCTTCGAGATTAAACACTGGGACTTAGAATATTTTTGCTTGAGTGTTTGAAAAACCCAGAGTGCGAGAGATCTTGTGAATGTTGAGAGTACGTAAAATCACCGAGAGCTTATTCATTTGAAATCTTCAACTATTTATACTCTTCAACCTCAACGGTCAATAAATGTGGCCAGTAGATACAAACCTCTTTGCATATCTTCATCGCATCTCCGCATTTAATGCTCCATTAATGCTATACAAAAGGTAATCTGCGCTTGTCAGGGCTTAATTGACTTATATACCAAAGCGGGTAAATATCGTATCAATCACTCTGCGTACTTTGCACTTTGCTCAAAATAGCTCTGATCTTGTCTCCTTAATTCAAATTGTCTAACTAGAATTTATACGATTAAATCACGACCGTTGATTTTTCTCAAATAAACATCTGATAGCATTTGAAGAAATCCGAAGCTCACATCTGTTTTAGCCCTAAAGCTGAATACTGTTCTCAAATATATAAACATATCTCTCGCATTAATAACTTCAGATCTGAAGTCATTTAAAGAATGTTATACTGAGATCTGAAACTTTTCCCTTTTTGATTTCTTTAACTCAAATATGAAAGACTCTTTCTTAGACTTCCTCTTTTGTAGAATCGCGAATCTGTCAGATCTGAATTTTCAAAAATAACTGAATAGCTCTGAATTACGTTCTTGAAATCTAACAAGTAATAACTGAGAGTACTTTGAAAGTAGTCTGTAACCAGATCTGAGTCTGTCACATCTGATATGTTCGGATCTGATATATACTTTTTGAAAACACATACCTGGATCTGTCATCATAGCTTCTGAATCAAATCTGATACTCTCAATTCTGAAATCCTGAACCCGACAACCGAAATACTTGACCCGATATCTGAAATAACCCGAATACCCAAATCTGATATACTCTGAAACGGAATACTTCGAATCTGGGTTGCTCTTATCTTATTTGCTCGGTCTGATCTGAATCCGAATATACTGTTCCCAAAACTCTCGGATCTGAATACTTATCCCGATAACTGAGATCTGAAAAACTTAACTTCTCTTCCATGAATACGCAACATCCAGATCTTATTCTTAACTTCAGTTCTTAACCTTTTTTTCGTTATCACCAAAACTTATTAAATTTTATCTCAACAATTTCCCTCTTTTTGGTGATGACAAAACTTAGCAGCCTTCAACTTAAAAGATAAGAAAGATATGCTCGAAGTCGCGCTATGTGTATATGTATTCAAAACTGATAAGTACAAGAGTTTTGTACTAAGAACTGAAAATATCAAATCTGAGTTCAGATCATTCTCCTCCAAGCCAGTATCTGAATCCTCTCTGTCTAGAACGACTCTGCGAACCACTACCTCTCTTCTTAGCAGGCTCACTTCTACTGCCTCCTCCTCTACCAGGTATGTTCCTATTATCAGGTGGAGGCTGCGGACCTTGGCCTTGGCTGCTACCCACTTCCCCCTTTTTGTCATCATGGCCCCTATTGAAGAAGGCTATGAGTTCAGCAAGGTTACCACGAAGGGTAGTATAATGTTCCTGTGTTTCCACACGGAATTCAAGCAAGTCATTGCGAATAACAGCCAGCTGATCTTCGAACTCCTTAGACAAAGCAGCCTTTTGATCTTTTACCTCCTTACGAAAGATCTCATTTTGAACACGAGCAGCTCTGTCTTGATTATCAGCTCTTGTTAGAAGTGAAGTCTTAAGGATTGAGATATTTGCAAAGAATTCTGCCTTGAGCCTCTCAATTTGAATTTTGGTTTGCACATGCTCAAGGGAAATCTGATCCACTGAAGCACGGAGCTGTGCAAACTCTGCTGTAAGATCTGGAGGAACGACAACATTTGGTTCATCGCCTAGAGTAATATCATCTGTAGTGAAATGCATCGGAGAATCGGAATACAAACTCGAAGAAACTAAATCTGCATCCTGAGAGCGCTGAGAAATATCTAGATCTACTATAGGATTTGTCTCTGTATCTACAACTGGTGCTTCAACAACTGTATCGGAAGAAGTTATGCTGATAGAATGTTAGGAAAGGATCAGATCTCATTCTAACAAATCGAAGGGACGTGAGATCTGATCAGACAAAAATAAGGAGCAATACCTCAATGTTCTTGAACGTAAATAAAGAGAGCACCGAAAAGAGATCTGGATTGGCATTAAAAATACCAAGGATTGTATCCAGAACTGAGCTCTAATTTTAAAACACTTGCTAAAACAGATTTCAAATATAGTGCAATGCGTGTATGCGGAAAGCGTAAATAAATAAATAACTCAGCTCTTGTTTCTGGAAGTTCGGATCTCAAATATCCTACGTCTTCCCTTCTTCCAAATCTAGAAGGCATCCACTAGAAGATTTGATCCACAGACCCGATTAGATTTGGGACTTATCCACTGCCCAAATATGACTCCTAGAATCTACACCAGCTCTCAGCTGTGTTCACTCAATCACTTCTTTTATGCCTCAGTGAGAAAGGCGACATACACAGAGTTTAACGTCTTCATTCTTGGACGGGATCTGATGTTTGGTTTGGGTTGATTCACTCACTTTTCTGTTTCGCATAACTCTCGTATATTAAATCTCACACAACAAGGAAATTCTTCTTCAAAGCTGATAAGGTTCAGCAGTCGACACTTGCAATTAGCTCCTTCTCCATGGTGGTCGACTGCTTCACCTTTCTGTGTTTCTTCCTGTCAATCGACATCGTTGCATCATCTTCTCCCTCAAAATCTTCTTGTATAAATAGCCTCTGTGCAAATTAATCCGTTGGACACAAGTTTCTTTCCATTGAAAGGTGTTCTGTAAAGTACCGACAGAGTTGTCCTTGTGTCATTTATTTTCAGGCTTTTGCAGGCTTTTGTCGACTTCTGAATAGGCTTTTGTTAACATCTGAACAGACTTCTCTTCTCATCTGAATCCAGATCTCTCTTCATATCAGATTTCTCTTTGCACTTGATTCAGATCTCTACTTCTCAGACTTCTCTTCGCGCTTCCTATCACATCTGAACCAGATCTCTCTTTGTACTTGATCCAGATTCCTCCTTCACAGCTGATCCAGACTTCTCCTCAGATCTGAATCGTTCTTCTGTTCATAGCTGGATCCAGATCTCTTGTCTTCAACATTTGACTCAACTGCTCTTGTCTTCACCTCTGATCAGACTTCACATTTTCGCATGAGACTAGTGTTATTCCCTCCGAAACGGTCCAACTAGCAAGACTCACGAGCTTCGCTCGTGACCTAAGCCGCTTTTCGGCCAAATTCCTTCGTTTAGGCCTCTGAAATCGTGTTTTCCTATTTTCAGTTCTTGGTCTGCTACAGTATCAGATATTATTGAGTTACAGTATCAGATCTGATTCATCTCACTGCTGCCCAGCTTTCGTTAGATTTGGTTCAGCTCCTCCTCGGATCTGAAGTCTTCTCTTTGGCTCTCCAGCTTTTGCATGGGATCTGTCTAGTTGTATTTCCAGCTAAGATCTGCACGCTACGTAGAACCGTTAGAAACACAATAACAAGTTTTGTGTAATTCAAAACTCAGATCTGGATCTGTTATCCAGATCCAACATAGAATCCACAATCTGTATACTGTACTGTACATTATTTACAATTCTTTTCGGAATACCAGTTCTGTCCACAACCGGTCCCACGGGAACGATAGATGTACAAGATTAATAGTCCCAACTAGCTGTAGATGTCCAAAAAGATTAAACTGCAAAATATATGTACAAACTCGGAACCAACCCCAAGTCTTGACCGTAGGAGGTGGAAAATTTAGATCTTGAACTGGCTCAAGGAAAACACAGATCGGGGCAAGAGTACTTACAGAAACTCTTTGAGGCACCAACTTCTTCTTGCGATAACAGGATGGACGGCACATGCAGTGTCAGGACTCGTGCTAACAACAGAGTAAAATCACATAAACACAAGCGGAAGCTACTAAAAAGCGTGTAAAATATTTGCTTTCGGCCTGACGGTTTAAAAAAATATAATTTAAAATACGACAATACTCAAAATAGATATCCCAGTTAACAAAAAACCAACCAAACAAAGGCTACTACAACAACAAGGCAGCACAGAAAATGGTATCCCCTGGCTATCAGCCAGCTACAATAAACTAAGCATCACCCGGGACATCCCACCCGCAGTGATACCAGTGCATATAAATAATATACATAACTGGGACACTCTAACCACCTCCTGGGGCACCTCCAGAGGGATTAAACCCACGACCAGCTGCAAAACTTGGATTCCCTGAAAACAACACAGGCAACAAAACAACCAAGCCCCAGAGGGACATGGGGTCAAACCCCAGTACGGAGAGAAACTACAAAATAGCAGTAAACAGCAAGAAGAAAATGTAGATTCTATGCATGAGACCAGGGACAACAGCCGAAGGCTACAACCAAAGAAGGGAGCCAAAGAACTCATTGCACAGCTCAACGGAATCTGCAGTAGATTTGTGTGGCCACGGTGAGTGTAGGACATGTGGGCGCTACCCACTCACCCCTACTCTCCCACCAATACCAGATGCATCAACAGCTCGACCTGCCGTTTCCCAACCTATGAACTGTGGTAGTTAACCACTCGGAGCATAGGGGCTAACAAATCCCAGCAGGGAGATGAGAGTGCGGAATCACCGCTCGCCCTCGCATCCTGGTAAGAAACAGAGCAACAACAACAAAGCAATGACTGCAATAGCTGAAATGAGATGATAGTGCGTGTATGCAACAACTAGTATAATTCATATGCAAAACAGCAACCACAACAGCAAACATACACAACCATCTCACGATATCAGCAACTACGATTCACTCAAGCCATAAACCTGCTGATTCACAAGCTCCAAATCCGTACCTTAATTCTGAGCACAATTACCACAACAAGGGACCCGAGATATCTGGTTGAAACCTGCTAAACACACAACGCACAGATCTCAAAAGCTACACAGAAGGTCACGGTAATTCAAAGTAACTTATGGCTGGGAGTTATACACTACAACCAGCACTTACTCTACCATTATACTCAACAGAAAGCTCAACAACAAAGCTCTAAGGTAAGATCTTATCGCTAATTCGAAAGGCTACCTGAAAAGCGAACACACGGCCGAAGTAAACAACTTCGCGATCTTACTTCTAGCTAACAACAACCTCTGAGAATTGTATAGAATGAAAGATCTTCACGAGAGGAGTCCATCGCTACCTCAAACGTACTAAACGGTGACCGGAAACGACGGGAATTGTCGGAGAAATGCTACGGTGAACAGTGTTCTAGGGTCCGAAGCGAAGAACAACAATCGGGAGAATTATTTCGCTAATTATGGAATCTGATATCTTAGTCGAAGACCAAGTCTTCTCATATATATATACTTCTTGTCAGGCCTCGTACTCACAACAGATAAACACATGCGGAAGCTATCAAAAAGTGGGTAAAATTTTCGCTTTTAGGCCCGACGGTTTTAAACGGATAATTTAAAATACAACAATACTGAAAATAAGTTCCCAAATCATAAACGTTTAAACAAAAAAGCATACATAAGTTCAACATGTATCATAATCCACTACGGGTACAACAACGAAGCACAGGGCATCCCCCTGGCTAACTGATACATACATATATATGCTATATGCTACTGGGACACACTAGCCACCTCCTGGGGCACCACCAGCTGGGTTAAACCCACGACCAGCTGTAGAACCTGGGTTTCCTAAAAACAACATAACAAAGAAACAAACCAAGCCCCGGAGGGACATGGGGTCAAACCTCAGTACGGAGAGCAATAATACAACAGAATAACAGCAAGGAATAAAATGCAGGTGCTATGCATGAGACGCCAAGGAACAATGGAAAGCTCGACCCACAAGGGAGCTAAGGAACTCAACCATAGCTCCAAGAATAATTGACAACGTACAGTGGCCACGAGGTGTGTTCACAGTGTGGTAGTGAGCCACTCGCCATGAAACTACACCTACTTACCGGATGCATCAAACAACTCAACCCACTGTTGCCTCGTCCATGAACTGTGGTAGTTAACCACTCGGCTCATGGTGGCTACGATCCCAGCAGGGAGATGAGAGTGCGGTATCGCCGCTCGCCCTCACATCCTGGTAAGAAAACAATAAAAATGCAACAATGGTACAAACACTACCAAAACTGGAAAGGAATACCATGCGTGTATGCAACAGGCGGTAATGCAAGCATATAAACATATACGACGCAGCAAATACACAAATAGCATACACAATTCTCAACAGAACACAACCAGCAGGCACGACTATTCCACATACCAGCGACAACAATTCATCCAAGCCATAACTTCGCTGTAAAACAAGCTCAAATCCGTACCTTATGCTGAGCAACAACTAACCCTGCGAGAAATCCCGAAGACTCTGGTAAAAGCCTGTTAAACACACGGCATACACAACGTAAATCTAACAGGTTGCTAATCAAGCTCACGGCTGGGAGCCTCACTCGACTAGCTGCTCCAATTACCTCAACAATTACATAAAACTTAAGAACTAAGGCTAGAAACAAGGTCTCACCGAAAACCAGAACGTAGCTCTACCAAATCGACACAACACTCGAACGGCAGCAACTTCGCGTTCCTCGACTAGCCAATTACAGCTCGAAAGATAAGGAACGAAAGGCTGGAAATATTTGCTAAGTATGGAATTGATACCACAATTCGAAGACCAAGTCTTCCTATAAATAGCGCTTGCTACGACTGGAAATCAATAACAATTATTGTCCACCGACAAAACCAGTCGACTCTAGCAAATTTCCCAAACCAGCAGACGCAAGAACCAACAGCTGATCTAATCAACAATCGCTAAAATGACTAACGGCTGGTTCTCAAAACGGCGTCGCACCAACTTACTCAAACGACGTCACATACTAAACCATCAGCTGGGTATCCAGTCGCAGGACAAAACAACGCAACGCTTCTCTCTCTCTGCTGGATCCAGTCGCAACCTCAAAACGCAGCGTTGCAACTAATTCAAACGACGTCGCTCCACTGACGTCATCCAGTCGCAACCTCAAAACGACGACGCATACTCTTCGAGCTACAGGAAAGTTGACCCGCGTTGACCTCTACATCTGCTGATCGACCAGCAGGAACTCAAACGCAATCTACCAGCTGGTACCAGACGCAACATCCAAACGACGTCGCGCCAACTAATCTAAACGCAGTCGTTTTAACCCTCAACTCAACTACGCTAAAGCATCTGCTGATCACAACGAATGCAACCAGACCTCACGCAAACGACGGCGTTTCAAGAATCTCGAGCTAAAGCACGCTTCGACTGGTTTTGCCACCGACCAGTCGCTAGCTCTCCAAACCAGCTGACACGTCATCCAGCAGGTACTCCAAATATGCGAAATCTTCAGAATTGCTCAACACACGAAAAGGAACCCGAAAAAGCAACTCAAAACAGAGATCTAAACCACAAAATCTCTAAATCAACCGATTAATTCCAACAATTAATCCTTAATACAAAATCAGGTCTCACATTTCTCCCCCACTAAAAAGGATTTCGTCCTCGAAATCAAACAACAATTCTGAAAGCACAACACAGCAACTGCAACTCGAAGCAACAACAAGATGCTAAACAGAAACTCGCCCAACACAAGGCCAAGAGTTCAAGATAACTGAGCAAACAAAATACAACAACTAAGGAAGGAAAACAGCAAAACTACTAGCTACTGGAAAAACATGGCCTAACAGCTACTCAAACAGATGCGGCCACTCGCGCTGCATCTTCTCTTCCAGCTCCCAAGTAGCTTCTTCCCTACCATGCTTGCTCCACTGCACCATTACTAAAGGAATGGTCTTATTCCTCAACTGTTTCTCTTTTCTGCCAATGATCTGCAAAGGGTATTCCTGATAGCTCAACGACTGATCTAGCTCTACCTCGTCAGTTCCAAGCACATGAGACGGATCTGGCTCGTACTTCCTCAACATGGAAACGTGAAAGACGTCATGCAAAGAAGATAACTCGGACAGTAACAATAAACGATACGCCAAAGGTCCAATGCTCTCGACAATCTCATACGGACCAACGTAACGAGGGGCTAACTTTCCCTTGCGTCCAAAGCGCATCACACTACGAAACGGAGAAACCTTGAGAAATACACGATCACCAACCTGAAACTCACGAGGTCGACGCCTCTTATTCGCATAACTGGCTTGGCGATCCTGAGCAGCCTTCATCCGCTGTCTGATAAGATCCACGTGATCTTTCATCTGCTGCACAAAGTCAGGGGCAGATAGCTGCTTCTCCCCCACTTCTTCCCAACACACTGGCAATCTGCACTTGCGGCCATACAAAGCCTCGAAAGGCGCCATGCCAATCGTCACTTGGTAGCTGTTATTGTACGAAAACTCAACCAAAGACAACGCGTCTTGCCAACTACCTCCGAAATCCAACACAACAGCACGCAACATATCCTCTAACGTCTGGATAGTTCGCTCAGATTGGCCATCTGTCTGAGGATGATACGCGGTACTCATAGCCAATCTAGTGCCCAAAGCTGTCTGCAAACTCTTCCAAAACCTGGAAGTAAACCTCGGATCTCGGTCAGACACGATTGAAACAGGCACACAATGCAATCTAACAACAAAATCAACGTACAGCTTCGCCATCTTCTTCAACGAGAAGGTCATCCCATAAGGAATGAAGTGCAGACTTAGACAAACGGTCTACAACTACCCAAACAGCATCGCACCCTCGGCTGGAACGAGGCAAATGCGTTACGAAATCCATCGCAATGTGCTCCCAATTCCATTGGGGCACCTCTAAACTCTGCAACAGACCACCAGGTCTCATCCTTTCGGCCTTTACCATTTGGAAATTCAAACAACGAGCGACAAAACCAGCAACATCGCTCTTCAGGCCAGCCCACCAAAAGTGCGGCTTCATAGCATGGTACATCTTCCGTGCACCAGGATGAACACTATGTCTGCTACAGTGTGCTTCTCGAAGGATCTCTTCCTTCAAATCAATCAAATTGGTAACAACCAACCTGCCCCAGAAACGCAAACAGCCATCGGACGAGACAGAATAGTCCTCAAGTTCGCCAGCTCTGACTTTCATCTTCAACTCGTGGATTGACGGATCGGTCCTCTGAGCTGCTCGAATGCTAGAAACAATCTGCGGTTCCACTTGGAAAGATGAAACCATCACGCAATCCTTAGCCGGGTAGAATCTCCAACCCGTAGTGTTAAGATGATCTTGGTCCTTAGAGATGTACGACGACGCAAACATCTCACTAACCTTCCTGCTCAAAGCATCAGCTACTACGTTCGACTTCCCAGGCTGGTATTTAATCTCAAAGTCAAAATCCTTAAGCAACTCCATCCACCTACGCTGTCTCATGTTCAAGTCAGGCTGCGAAAACAGATACTGCAAACTCTTGTGGTCGGAGTACACCACAAATTTCTCGCCATACAGGTAGTGACGCCAGATCTTTAACGCAAAGACCACCGCTGCTAACTCCAAATCATGAACTGGGTAGCGAGTCTCGTGCGGTTTCAACTGCCGCGAGGCATACGCAGTGACTCTACCATTCTGCATCAACACACAACCCAATCCATTTAGCGAAGCGTCAGAACAAACAACAAAACCACCTGATCCGGATGGCAAAGCCAACACAGGCGCAGTAGTTAACTTCTCCTTGAGAAGTTGAAAAGCATTCTCACACTGCTCAGTCCAAACAAACCGCTTATCCTTCTGGGTCAATTGGGTCATCGGCTTAGCTATAGAAGAAAACCCTTCAATGAAACGACGATAATAGCCAGCCAGACCTAAGAAACTGCGAATCTCAGACACATTTCTCGGTCGCTCCCAGTTCAACACAGCATCCACTTTACTGGGATCCACAGAAATGCCATCTGCTGAAATGACATGGCCCAGAAATATAACGCGTTGCACCCTTCAATGAAACGACGATAATAGCCAGCCAGACCTAAGAAACTGCGAATCTCAGACACATTTCTCGGTCGCTCCCAGTTCAACACAGCATCCACTTTACTGGGATCCACAGAAATGCCATCTGCTGAAATGACATGGCCCAGAAATATAACGCGTTGCAACCAATTGGAAAACTTCGCATACAACTGCTGCTCTCTCAACCTCAGAAGAACCATCTCCAAGTGCTCCTTGTGCTCCCTCGGAGTCTTCCAGTAAACTAAGATGTCGTCAATAAAAACAATCACAAACTGATCTATGAACTCTCGGAAGACTCGGTTCATTAGATCCATGAAGACTGCAGGCGCGTTTGTCAACCCAAACGGCATTACCAAAAACTCAAAATGTCCGTACCTCGTACGAAACGCAGTCTTCGCGACATCTTGGTCCCTTACTCTGAGCTGATGGTACCCGGAACGAAGATCAATCTTAGAATACACCGCAGAACCTTGCAACTGATCAAACAGATCATCAATTCTCGGCAACGAGTACTTATTCTTCACAGAGGCTTTATTCAACTGACGGAAATCAATGCACATCCGCATTGAGCCATCCTTCTTCTTCACAAACAAAATGGGCGCTCCCCACGGTGACATACTAGGGCGGATGAAACCCTTCTCCAGCAAGTCATCTAACTGAACCTTGAGTTCTCTCAACTCCGTAGGCGCTAGAAGATACGGGGCACGAGAAATCGGAGCTGTGCCTGGCACCAACTCTATGCTGAAGTCTATCTCCCGCCTCGGAGGAAAACCAGGAATCTCCTCCGGAAACACGTCGGGAAATTGTCGCACCACGGGAACGTCACTGAGCTGAACACTAGAAGAAGAAGACGCATCCAAAGCGTAAATCATAAAGCAAGGCGTTAACCTGTGCCTGCTGAGGTCCTGGAAAGAAAGGTTGAGACGACTGCCCAAAACGCGAAGGGTCAGGCTGCTGAAACGGCCTAAACGGAGCCTCACCAAAACGGGGTTGCTGAAACTGCTGCGAACGGCCCCTAGATTGACCCCCACGACCCTGAGGCTGGGCCGTAGCCTGTTGTGCTCCAGCTGTCGGGCACACTCTCGCAAAGTTCCCATACTGACCACAAAGGTTGCAGGAACCCTGCACACCAACACACTGCGTGGAAGAATGCTTGCCACCGCAAAAACCACAAAACTCTGCCCGAGAGCCGCTGCTACTCGAACTACCAGAACCAGAAGACCCTGAACCGGACTTCTTCTTGAATTGCTGACCGCGGGGTCGAAACCTCTGACGGCCAGGCTGCTGAGCTACCTGCTGCTGCTGCTGCTGAGGAAAATGTGCGGATTGAGAACTCTGGGACGACTGAGCTCCCTGACCAGCGGACCTACCACCCTGCACCGCCTGCGCCACCTGCGCCCTACGCGCACTACGGCTCTTCATGCCCTCCTCGATGTGGATAGCAGTATCCACGGCCTCAGCATAGGACTTGGGCTTGCTTGTCAAAACGCTATGGTACAGATCCCCATTCAAGCCCTCCACAAACCTGGTGCTCTTGGCCCTCTCCCGGCCAGCAACATGTGGAACATACGCCAACAAAGCAGAAAACTTGCGAGCGTACTCGCGTACAGACAACGAACCTTGCTCCAAGAACTCGAACTCCCGCTCACGGGCAGCTACATAGGAGTCGGGGACATACTCCTGCCTGAAGACCTGGTAGAAAGTTTCCCAAGTAATGCCAACACCAGTCTCCAGTAAGGTACTAGACGTACCTCTCCACCAACGTTCTGCGGACTTCCTCAACAGTAGGGTCACCAACCTCAACCGGAGATCGTCGTCATACTGGGCTCGATCAAACAGATGTATGACGCTATGGAGCCAAGAATCCGTGTCCTCACTCGACTCATCACCATTGAAGATAGGAGGACTCATCCTTTGAAACCGAGCTATGACCACATCCATCCTCTCTACCGGAGCCGGCGGAGCTGCAGCCTCCTCCTCTCCACTACTCTCAAGAGTATGACTAGGCGCACTAGACTGATCCTCATTCTGACCTCCTGATTCCTGGAAGAGACCCCTACTACGACCACGACGTCTAGGCGGCATCTAAAACACTCAACAGGATAAGGAAAAACAGAACAAATACAGCATAGAAAGCATATAACACCAAAATATGCAGCACGTAGTCATATAAGTCAAGCACATGCAATATGCAACACTGTGCCTAGACTCAAGTGTGATCAAAGGAATTGAGCTTATCCCAGTTTAAGCTCTGATACCAAAAATGTCAGGCCTCGTACTCACAACAGATAAACACATGCGGAAGCTATCAAAAAGTGGGTAAAATCGGTTTTAAACGTATAATTTAAAATACAACAATACTGAAAATAAGTTCCCAAATCATAAACGTTTAAACAACAAAGCATACATAAGTTCAACATGTATCATAATCCACTACGGGTACAACAATGAAGCACAGGGCATCCCCCTGGCTAACTGATACATACATATATATGCTATATGCTACTAGGACACACTAGCCACCTCCTGGGGCACCACCAGCTGGGTTAAACCCACGACCAGCTGTAGAACCTGGGTTTCCTGAAAACAACATAACAAAGAAACAAACCAAGCCCCGGAGGGACATGGGGTCAAACCCCAGTACGGAGAGCAATAATACAACAGAATAACAGCAAGGAATAAAATGCAGGTGCTATGCATGAGACTCCAAGGAACAATGGAAAGCTCGACCCACAAGGGAGCTAAGGAACTCAACCATAGCTCCAAGAATCATTGACAACGTACAGTGGCCACGAGGTGTGTTCACAGTGTGGTAGTGAGCCACTCGCCATGAAACTACACCTACTTACCGGATGCATCAAACAACTCAACCCACTGTTGCCTCGCCCATGAACTGTGGTAGTTAACCACTCGGCTCATGGTGGCTACGATCCCAGCAGGGAGATGAGAGTGCGGTATCGCCGCTCGCCCTCACATCCTGGTAAGAAAACAATAACAATGCAACAATGGTACAAACACTACCAAAACTGGAAAGGAATACCATGCGTGTATGCAACAGGCGGGAATGCAAGCATATAAACATATGCGACGCAGCAAATACACAAATGGCATACACAATTCTCAACAGAACACAACCAGCAGGCACGGCTATTCCACATACCAGCGACCACAATTCATCCAAGCCATAACTTCACTGTAAAACAAGCTCAAATCCGTACCTTATGCTGAGCAACAACTAACCCTGCGAGAAATCCCGAAGACTCTGGTAAAAGCCTGTTAAACACACGGCATACACAACGTAAATCTAACAGGTTGCTAATCAAGCTCACGGCTGGGAGCCTCACTCGACCAGCTGCTCCAATTACCTCAACAATTACATAAAACTTAAGAACTAAGGCTAGAAACAAGGTCTCACCGAAAACCAGAACGTAGCTCTACCAAATCGACACAACACTCGAACGGCAGCAACTTCGCGTTCCTCGACTAG
>KQ991168.1:106887-127080 GCA_001598015.1 Dorcoceras hygrometricum | reverse complement strand
CTTATGCTCTGTTATTTATCAGCCTTTGCTCATGTTTTGGTTGATATTATAGTGTATGTTGAGCGTTCGGGGTCACAGGGGATTTTGTTTGGAACTCAAATGTATTTTACGAAGTCGATGCTGATTTTAAAACGCTGAGCATTTCAGATTTTCAACTCGTAGAGATCATGATTTTCTTTCTTTTGCTGTAATATCGAGCTTATGCTCTGTTATTTATCAGCCTTTGCTCATGTTTTGGTTGATATTATAGTGTATGTTGAGCGTTCGGGGTCACAGTGGATTTTGTTTGGAACTCAAATGTATTTTACGAAGTCGATGTTGGTTTTAAAACGCTGAGCATTTCAGATTTTCAACTCGTAGAGATCATGATTTTCTTTCTTTTGCTGTAATATCGAGATTTGATGATTGTGTAATCGGTAGTTTCTAGTGGAATCAGTAGAAAGTCTGGTTTAATAGGCGACTGCTGGTAGCGTGATCATTGTTTCGATATTACAAGTGTTATTGTAAAACCAGCAGGTATATTTCTTTTGATAACACCAGCAGGTGCATTTCTTTTGTCAACACCAGCAGGTGCATTCTTAGCGAACTAATTCAGCAGCTGCATTCCTTCCTTAGAATTTCAGCAGCTTGCGACTGGTTTGCTTGCGACTGGTTATTGTTGCTTGCGACTGGTTTTCTTGCGACTGGTTACTGTTGCTTGCGACTGGTTTGCTTGCGACTGGTTATTGTTGCTTGAGACTGGTTTGCTTGCGACTGGTTACTGTTGCTTGCGACTGGTTTGCTTTCGACTGGTTACTGTAGCTTGCGACTGATTCCTTTTCTCTCAAGTACTTCACTACTGGTTTATATCCATAGTCTAGTTTTTCTTCCACCTGCTGATTTCCTTACCCAACGACTGGCTGTTCTTGAATCAACGGCTGGTTGAGTTACTGTCACTCCGTTGACCAAATTAATTGTGTTGACCACCAACATATAGATATTTATATATATATACCCATCGACTGATCTACTGTTCACACCAGCTGGATTTCTTCCCAACAGCTGAACTTATCCAACTGCTGATTTTACATGTCTCTGCTGGATGCTCAGTAAAACGATTTTCGAAGGGAGTATGAGTTTTTAAAATAGAGTGAACCCCGATGCTAAGATTTCAGTTCGTTCATTATGTGTTTTAATGAAGAAAGTTTCAGTTTATGAATTTATGGCTTAGATAACAGACGGTTCATATGGGAAGGGTGAGCAGCAGACGAGAGGGTCAGTTGCCCCTTCATATTGGGTGCGATTTCACCACATTGAAACTGATATCAGTAGTCATTCGATCGAGTGCAATGGGACCTAAGTAGATCTTCTGAGCCATAAGTGTAACGAAAATGTTAACACTGGAATTTGAATTCACTTCCAGAACAAAAGTTGCAGTAATTGGTGTATTATGTATTATCATCTGCATACTGTGCTTGTTACCTTCAGTTTGCTTGTTGAGCCCCTAGGCTCACTAGCTTTCTTGGTGCAGGTGAGTCGGCGCCGGAGCAGGCGGGAGGTGGAGTTTGAATCAGCAGCGACGTGTTAGTGTTTATCGAAGGCCTGCGTTTCCGCGATGTTCATTTTGTATTTTGCTACTTTTGTTGTCTTTGATCTTAGTCACAACTGTATTGAGATCTGTTACAACAAGGATGAATTCAGATAGAGTTCAGTAGTTGTAATATCGCGATTTCGCATTTTGTACTTTAAATTTGTAATGACATCTGGTTCATTGTTATGGCGCCAATGGTTGTAATTCGAATTTTTTTACGAGCAAGATAATACAGCTTGTTCTATTTGCCTTTCAGCCCTTATATTTTCCTTTTATTTCCTTTTCTTCGATCTCGTGACTCCCATGAGGAATGGGGCGTCACAGTTAAAGCCACGACCAGCTGTAAAACCTGGGTTCCCTGAAAACAACACAAGCAAGGAAAACAAACCAAGCCCCAGAGGGACATGTGGTCAAACCCCAGTACGGAGAGCAACTGAAACAGCTAAAGAAAAGCATAAGATAAAATGCAGATGCTATGCATGAAGCACCGGATAACAACTGAAGGATTCAACCGAAAAGGGAGCCAAGGAACTCAAACACAGCTCCACAAGATCTGCAACGAATCAGTGGCCACGGGGTGTGTTTAAAGTGTGGTAATGAGCCACTCGCCTTGACACTACACCCGAATACCAGATGCATCAAACAACTCGACCTGCTGTTGCCTCGCCCATGAATTGTGGTAGTTAACCACTCGGCTCATGGTGGCTAACAAACCTAGCAGGTAGATGAGAGTGTGGTATCGCCGCTCGCCCTCGCATCCTGGTAAGAATCAAACAACAATAATACAAGATACAAGGCTGCATGATACAATACACGAGGGATCTGAAATATGCGTGAACAAATGCGTGTATGCAATTCACATAAAACAGCTAGCATAAACACCGATGCACAGCAAGCAATACACAGCCATGTTCACCAAAACATCCCAGCAGCCTCACATTATATCTCACGCAACTTCCAAGCTATCACAAGCTCAAAATCCTTATCTCACTTTCTGTGCAACGATTACCAAAATTCAAGGTCTGATCCTGACCTGCTGAACACACGCAAGATACAGGGAAAACATCAACAAAAGCTCACGGCCAACTACAGAAAGTCACGGCTGGGAGTCCTACGCTCAACCAGCAACTAACACCCTAATACAACTTAACAGGAAGCTCAATTCAAGGCTAGGAACAAGATCTCATCACAAATTCGAAAGGCTACCTGAACGCACAACCACACGGCAGAAAGACAGTAGCTTTGAGATTTCGCTCCAGCCCACTACAGCCTCCAAAAGGGCTATCAATCGAAAGAGCTTCAAGAGAGGAGTCCAACGCTACCTCAAACGTGACGGACGGTGGCCGAAATCAACGGGAATTCTGGTTATTTCATTAAGTATGGGATCTGGTACTCAAAATCGAAGACCAATTCTTCCTTAAATACATCTCACAGCTGCTGAAATCTGGTTAAAATGTCCACCGACAAAACCAGCAGTCGCGTAACAACCAACGGCTGATACAATATACCAGACGCCATAATCAAAACGCTGCGTTCCAACTAATTTAGACGGCGTCATATAGCCCAACAGCTGCATTCCTTACAAACCAAAAGCTGGTACCAGACGTCGTGTTCCAATTAAATCAAACGACGTCGCACATCCTACGTCATCCAGTCGCTAACTCTCACGCAAAACAACCAGACGCAAGCTACAGGAAAGTTGACTGGCGTTTACGTCTGCTCTCAACGAAACAAACAACCAGACGACGCACACACGAACAAATCTCTCGCAGCTGGTACCCAAAACGACATCGCACCAACTTAACTAAACGCTGTCATTTCCCGCTCGATACAAAACACGCTAAAACAACGTCTGATCAACAAAACGCGCCACCAGACTTCACATAAACGACGACGTTTAGATCTATAGCACCATTAATTTCACACTGCGACTGGATTTCACCACCGACCAGCTTTCACCACAAAACCAGATCTCGCCACAAAATACCAAAATTTCCAGAATTGCTTCAAACACCGATTAATCCAACAATTAATCTCATTATTGATTTCCAGGTCTCACATTTCTCCCCCACTAAAAAGGATTTCGTCCTCGAAATCACACACAACAATTCCGGAAAACAACACAGCAACAGATATCAAAACTGAAATTCGCCTAACACAGGCCAAGAGTTCAAGATAACTGAGCAAGCAACTAACACAGCTAGGGAAGAAATACAACTAAAAACTATCAGCTACTGGAAATTTAGCTCAACAGCTACTCAAACAGATGCGGCCACTCGCGCTGCATCTTTTCTTCCAGCTCCCAAGTAGCTTCCTCCCTGCCATGTTTGCTCCATTGCACCATCACCAAGGAATGGTCTTATTCCTCAATTGTTTCTCTTTTCTACCTAAGATCTGCAAGGGATATTCCTGATAACTCAACGTCTGATCTAGCTCAACCTAGTCAGTTCTCATCACATGAGACGGATCTGGCTCGTACTTTCTCAACATGGAAACATGAAAGACATCATGCAGAGAAGATAATTCCAGAGGCAACAACAGCCGATACTCTAATGGGCCAATCCTCTCAACAATCTCATACGGTCCGACGTAACGAGGGGCTAACTTTCCCTTGTGTCCAAAGCTCATGACACTGCGGAACGGAGAAACTTTGAGAAATACCTGATCACCAACCTGAAACTCTAGAGGTCGACGCCTCTTATTCGCATAACTGGCTTGGCGATCTTGGGCAGCTTTCATCCGCTGTCGAATTAGATCCACATGATCCTTCGTTTGCTGCACAAAGTCTGGGGCAGATAGCTGCTTCTCCCCCACTTCTTCCCAACATACTGGCGATCTGCACTTCCTGCCGTACAAAGCCTCAAACGGCGCCATGCCAATCGTCACCTGATAGCTGTTATTATAGGAAAACTCCACTAAAGACAACGCGTATTGCCAGCTACCTCCGAAATCCAACACAACAGCTCGTAACATATCCTCCAACGTCTGGATAGTTCGCTCAGATTGGCCGCTGTCGAATTAGATCCACATGATCCTTCGTTTGCTGCACAAAGTCTGGGGCAGATAGCTGCTTCTCCCCCACTTCTTCCCAACATACTGGCGATCTGCACTTCCTGCCGTACAAAGCCTCAAACGGCGCCATGCCAATCGTCACCTGATAGCTGTTATTATAGGAAAACTCCACTAAAGACAACGCGTATTGCCAGCTACCTCCGAAATCCAACACAACAGCTCGTAACATATCCTCCAACGTCTGGATAGTTCGCTCAGATTGGCCATCTGTCTGGGGGTGATATGTTGTGCTCATAGCCAAAGTGGTACCCAAAGCTGCTTGCAAACTCTTCCAAAGACTGGAAGTAAACCTTGGATCTCGGTCTGAGACGATCGAAACAGGCACACCATGAAGTATAACCACGAAATCCACGTACAGTTTCGCCATTTTCTTTAACGAGAACGTCATCCCATAGGGAATAAAATGTGCAGACTTCAAAAGTCGGTCTATAACCACCCAAATAGCATCGCATCCTCTGCTGGAACGAGGCAGATGCGTCACGAAATCCATCGCTATGTGCTCCCAATTCCACTGGGGCACTTCCAAACTCTGCAACAAACCACCAGGTCTCATCCTCTCGGCCTTTACCATCTGACAGTTCAAACATCGAGCAACGAACCCAGCAACGTCGCTCTTTAGGCCAGCCCACCAAAAGTGCGGCTTCAACGCATGGTACATCTTCCGTGCACCAGGATGAACACTATGTCTGCTGCAGTGAGCTTCCCGAAGGATCTCCTCCTTCAAATAAATGAGGTTAGGCACAACCAGCCTGCCACGAAACCTCAAGCAACCATCAGAAGAAACGGAATAATACTCAAGTTCCCCAGCCCTGACCTTTAACTTCAACTCATGGATGGAAGGATCAGTCCTTTGAGCCGCTCTTATTGTCGAAACAATCTGTGGCTCCACTTGAAAAGAAGAAACCACAACATAATCATCAGCCGGATAAAATCTCCAACCCGTAGTATTAAGATGCTCCTGATCCTTAGAGATATACAACGAAGCAAGCATCTCACTAGCCTTCCTGCTCAAAGCATCGGCCACTACGTTCGACTTCCCATGCTGATACTTAATCTCACAATCAAAGTCCTTTAGCAGCTCCATCCAACGACGTTGTCTCATGTTCAAGTCAGGCTGCGAAAACAGATATTGCAAACTCTTGTGGTCCGAGTACACCACAAATTGCTCGCCATACAGGTAATGACACCAGATCTTCAACGCAAAAACCACCGCTGCAAGCTCCAAATCATGGACTGGATAACGAGTCTCATGCGGTTTCAACTGCCGCGAGGCATACGCAATGACTCGACCATTCTGCATCAAAAAACAACCCAATCCATTGAGCGAAGCGTTAGAACAAACAACGAAACCACCTGATCCGGACGGCAGAGCCAACACAGGTGCAATAGTCAGTTTCTCCGTGAGCAATTGAAACGCATTCTCACATTGCTCAGTCCATACAAACCGTTTATCCTTCTGCGTCAGTTGAGTCATCAGCTTTGCTATGCTAGAGAATCCTTCAATGAAACGTCGGTAATAGCCAGCCAGACCCAAGAAACTGCGAATCTCGGAAACATTTCTGGGACGCTCCCAGTTCAACACAGCATCAACCTTGCTGGGATCCACAGAAATCCCCTCGGCTGAAACAACATGACCCAAGAAAACGACGCGATCCAGCCAAAACTCACACTTGGAGAATTTATCATACAGCTGCTGGTCTCGCAACGTCTGAAGGACAACTCGCAAATGCTCCTTATGCTCCAAAGGAGTCTTTGAGTATGCCAAGATGTCGTCAATAAACGAAACTGCGAATCTCGGAAACATTTCTGGGACGCTCCCAGTTCAACACAGCATCAACCTTGCTGGGATCCACAGAAATCCCCTCGGCTGAAACAACATGACCCAAGAAAACGACGCGATCCAGCCAAAACTCACACTTGGAGAATTTATCATACAGCTGCTGGTCTCGCAACGTCTGAAGGACAACTCGCAAATGCTCCTTATGCTCCAAAGGAGTCTTTGAGTATGCCAAGATGTCGTCAATAAACACAATCACGAACTAATCTATGAACTCTCTGAAGACCCGGTTCATCAGATCCATGAAAACTGCTGGGCATTGGTCAACCCAAACGGCATAACAAGAAACTCGAAATGCCAGTACCTGTTATGAAAAGCATTCTTCGCGACATCCTGATCTCTCACTCTCAGCTGATGATACCCTGAACGAAGGTCGATCTTCGAGTACACCGCAGAACCTTGCAGCTGATCAAACAGATCATCGATTCTCGGTAACGGGTACTTTTTCTTAACTGTCGCTTTGTTCAGCTGGCGAAAGTCAATGCACATCCGAATTGAGCCATCCTTCTTCTTCACAAACAAAATGGGCGCTCCCCACGGCGACATACTAGGTCGGATGAAACCCTTCTCCAGCAAATCGTCCAACTGCACCTTGAGTTCTCTCAACTCCACAGGCGCCAAATGATACGGGGCACGATAAATCGGAGTTGTGCCAGGCACCAGCTCAATGCTGAAGTCAATCTCCCGCCTCAGAGGAAAACCAGGAATCTCCTCCGGGAACACATCGGGAAAATGTCGCACCACGGGAACGTCGCTAAGCTACACACGAGAAGAAGAAGACGCATCCAAAGCGTAGATCATAAAACCAGCATTCCCTAAGGACAACAAACTGAACATCTCCATCGCTGAGACTAACGGGATCTTCGATCGAGAATCCTGGCCGTAGAAGTCCCTCTTCTCGCTAGACAAAGGCCTAAAACGAACAATCCCATGGAAGCAATCCACGGAGGCCCTATAGTTGGACAACACGTCCCTCCCAACGATACAATCGAAATCCTCAACATCAGACGGATCAGATTCGCCAACAACACATGCTCACCAAACCGCAATACGCCATCTAACAAAACCTCCTGAGAAAACAGGCTCACACTGCCAGGGGTAGAAACAGAAACAACATCGCGCAAAGGGATGGTACACAGACCATTCTCAATAACAAACGAATCAGAAATAAACGAATGCGACACTGGTGTCAAACAACACACGCGCAGGAAAATAAAAACAAGACAAGTACCTGCGATCACCCGACTCGCCGTCTCCTCTGCCTGCTCCCTAGTGACGACGTTGACCTGAGCATGCTAAGGTCCAGAGTAAAAAGGCTGAGATGACTGTCCGAATCGTGACGGACCAAGCTGCTGGAACGGCCTGAATGGAGTCTCACCAATCCTGGGCGGCTGACACTGAGGGGAACGACCCCTAGACTGAGCTCCACGACCCTGAGGCTGGGCCGCGGTCTGCTGTGATCCAGCTGACGGACACACTCTAGCAAAATGCCCGTACTGACCACAAATGTTGCAGGAACCCTGCACACCAACACACTGGGTAGAAGGATGCTTTCCACCGCAAAAACCACAAAACTCAGCTCGAGAACCACTGCTACTCGAGCTTCCTGAACCAGAAGAGCCAGAACCCGACTTCTCCTTGAACTGCTGACCGTGGGGTCGGAATCTCTGACGGCCAGACTGCTGAGCCACCTGCTGCTGAGGCTGCTGCTGCTACTGCTGGGGCTGATGGGCTGACTGGGACGCCTGAGAAGACTGCGCCCCCTGACCAGTGGAACGACCACCCTGAGCCACCTGCTGCCTACGAGCACGACGACTCCGCAAACCCTCCTCAATATCAATGGCACTATCAACTGCCTCAGCATACGTCTTGGGTTTGCTGGTCAACACCATATGATATAATTCCTCATTCAAGCCCTCTAGAAATCTGGTCCTCTTGGCCCTCTCCCGGCCAGAACCGTGCGGAACATACGCCAACAAAGAAGAGAACGTACGTGCATACTCCCTCACCGTCATGGAGCCCTGTCCAGATGATCGAACTCCCGTTCACGGGCGTTCACATAAGACTCGGGTACATACTCCTGCCGGAAGGTCTCGCAAAAACTGCCCCAAGAGATCCCAACACCGGTCTCCAACAAGGTACTCGAAGAGCCTCGCCACCAGCGCTCTGCCGCCTTCCTGAGCAAGAGGGTCACCAAACTCAGCCGAAGATCATCATCATACTGAACCCGATCGAAAAGACCAATAATGTTCCGGAGCCACGAGTCTGCATCCTCACTGGACTCTTCACCATTAAAGACCGTAGGGTTCATCCGCGGAAACCTCGCTATAACAACATCCATCCGCTCCATCGGAGCAGGCAAGTCACCAACTTCCTCCTCCTCATCACGCCCAACACGGCTACGACTACGAGCACTACGCTGATCCTCGTTATATCCTGCCGATTCCTCAAACTGCCCCTACCTCTACCAAGACGTCTAGGCGGCATCTACGAATACACTCAACAGGATAAGCAACACAAAACAGATACATCATAGATATCGCAACAATATACAGCACATAATCACATAGGTCAAGCACATGTAACACACGACACTGTGCCTAGACTCAAGTGTGATCAAGGAAATTGAGCTTATCCCAACTTAAGCTCTGATACCAAAAATGTCAGGCCTCGTGCTCACAACAGAGATAAACAACGCACAAACAAGCGGAAGCTAATAAAAAGCGGGTATAATTTTTGCTTTTGGCCTGACGGTTTAAAACAATATAATTTAAAATAGTACGATACTCAAAATAGATATCCCAGTTTACAAAACCGACCAAACAACAAATGGTTACAAGCCATAACAATACAGTATAGCATTCAAACACAAGTATCAGACTCCAACCACTGGATACAACAACTAAGCACAGGGCATCCCCTGGCTAACTGTACTGATACATATAAATATTCTATATGCAACTGGACTATAACCACCTCTTGGGGCACCCCCAGCTGGGTTAAAGCCACGACCAGCTGTAAAACCTGGGTTCCCTGAAAACAACACAAGCAAGGAAAACAAACCAAGCCCCAGAGGGACATGGGGTCAAACCCTAGTACGGAGAGAAACTGAAACAGCTAAAGAAAAGCATAAGATAAAATGCAGATGCTATGCATGAAACACCGGATAACAACTGAAGGATTCAACCGAAAAGGGAGCCAAGGAACTCAAACACAGCTCCACAAGATCTGCAACGAATCAGTGGCCACGGGGTGTGTTCAAAGTGTGGTAATGAGCCACTCGCCTGGACACGACACCCGAATACGAGATGCATCAAACAACACGACCTGCTGTTGCCTCGCCCATGAACTGTGGTAGTTAACCACTCGGCGCATGGTGGCTAACAAACCTAGCAGGGAGATGAGAGTGCGGTATCGCCGCTCGCCCTAGCATATTGGTAAGAATCAAACAACAACAATACAAGATACAAGGCTGCATAATACAATACACGAGGGATCTGAAATATGCGTGAACAAATGCGTGTATGCAATTCAAATAAAATAGCTATCATAAACACCGACGCACAGCAAGCAATACACAGCCATGTTCACCAAAACATCCCAGCAGCCTCACATTATATCTCACGCAACTTCCAAGCTATCACAAGCTCAAAATACTTACCTCACTTTCTGTGCAACGATTACCACAATTCAAGGCCCGTGAAATCTGATCCTGACCTGTTGAACACACGCAAGATATAGGGAAAACATCAACAAAAGCTCACGGCCAACTACAGAAAGTCACGGCTGGGAGTCCTATGCTCAACCAGCAACTAACACCCTAATACAACTTAACAGGAAGCTCAATTCAAGGCTAGGAACAAGATCTCATCATAAATTCAAAAGGCTACCTGAACGCACAACCACACGGCAGAAAGACAGTAGCTTTGATATTTCACTCCAGCCCACTAAAGCCTCCAAAAGGGCTATCAATCGAAAGAGCTTCAAGAGAGGAGTCCAAAGCTACCTCAAACGTGATGAACGGTGGCCGGAATCAACGGGAATTCACCGGAGAAACTCACGGTGAACAGTACTAGGGTTCGAGAAACAGAGGTCGACAATCGAGAGAATATTTCACTAAGTATGGGATCTGGTACTCAAAATCGAAGACCAATGCTTCCTTAAATACATCTCGCAGCTGCTGAAATCTGGTTAAAATGTCCACCGACAAAACCAGCAGTCGCGTAACAACCAATGGCTGATACAATATACCAGACGCCATAATCAAAACGCTGCGTTCCAACTAATTTAGACGGCGTCGTATAGCCCAACAGCTGGATTCCTTACAAACCAAAAGCTGGTACCAGACGTCGTGTTTCAATTAAATCAAACGGCGTCGCACATCCTACGTCATCCAGTCGCTAACTCTCACGCAAAACAACCAGACGCAAGCTACAGGAAAGTTGACTGGCGTTGAAGTTTGCTCTCAACGAAACAAACAACCAGACGACGCACACGCGAACAAATCTCTCACAGCTGGTACCCAAAACGGCGTCGCACCAACTTAACTAAACGCTGTCGTTTCCCGCTCGATACAAAACACGCTAAAACAACGTCTGATCAACAAAACGCGCTACCAGACTTCACCTAAACGACGACGTTTAGATCTATATCACCACCAATTTCACACTGCGACTGGATTTCACCACCGACCACCACAAAACCAGATCTCGCCACAAAATACCAAAGTTTCCAGAATTGCTTCAAACACCGATTAATCCAACAATTAATCTCATTATTGATTTCCAGGTCTCACATTTGTCCTCCTTCTTGGGCCTGTTACAATCTGCTGCAAAATGCCCTGGTCGACCACAATTATAACAGTTCATATCAGTAGATATCTTTTCAGATTTGTTAAAACTAAAAGAAGGGTTATAGGATTTTCTTAAGAATTTTCCAAACTTCTTGACGAAGCCTGGTCGACCACAATTATAACAGTTCATATCAGTAGATATCTTTTCAGATTTGTTAAAACTAAAAGAAGGGTTATAGGATTTTCTTAAGAATTTTCCAAACTTCTTGACGAAGAGGGACATGGCGTCATTGCTCAGTTGTTCTGTAGATTTTCTTGGTGAGCACTATTCAGATGTTGTTGTAGCTAGAGCTTTAGTTGGTTGGGATGTAGACGGTCCAGCTTCAGATCTGGTCTCCAGCTCGAACTCGTAGGCTTTGAGATTGGCAAACAGATCATGGAGCTCAAGCTTGTTCATATCTTTGGACTCCCGCATCACCATGGTCTTGACATCACACTCTCTGGGCAATGCTCTCATCACTTTGAGCGCCAACTCTCGGTTGCTGTATTCCTTGCCCAAACTTGTAAGCTCTATCACCACAACACTGAATCTCTCATCGAACTCCACCGTAGTCTATCCTTTTCGCATCTTGATTGACTCATATTTTTGTTGAGAACAGTTAACTTGTTCTCCTTGATCTCATCATTTCCCTCATAGATCTGAGTCAACTTCTCCCATATTTCTTTGGCAGTATCACAGGTTTTAATCTTGCTAAATATATTCTTGTCCAGCGTCTTGTAAAGTATGTCTCGTGCCACGTTGTCAAGATTTGCCTTCTTCTTATCCTCAGTTTTATATTCAAATCTGCTCTTCTCAATCCACTGAGGTGCTCCATCAGATATCGCTATAGCTGTATTGGCTTTCATTATTTTCATGGGACCATCTGTAATAACGGACCACATATCATCATCTTGCGCGGCCAAATGAGCTTGCATCCTAATCTTCCAGTCATCGTACTCTTCCTTGGAAAACATAGGAATTTTGTTGTGAGAAGACTACATTTTTTAAATATATAAAGCGCAAAGATAGAACTGTTTAATGACTGAGATGCACAGGCTCTCATACCAATTGATAGGATCAATGGAATCGAAAATATGGTTAAAATGATCTTAGGAGTTCAGGAAGGGGGGGGGGGGTT
The DNA here is from genome assembly GCA_001598015.1 of Dorcoceras hygrometricum. Taxonomy (NCBI): domain Eukaryota; kingdom Viridiplantae; phylum Streptophyta; class Magnoliopsida; order Lamiales; family Gesneriaceae; genus Dorcoceras; species Dorcoceras hygrometricum. Next base: position 114,631 of record KQ991168.1, on the reverse strand, counting down.
GAATGAACTCCTTTCAATTTATTATTTTTCAAAACCTTAGAAACGATTTTATAAGCCTTCGCTCAACTCAGATCTGAGTTACCAGATCTGAGACTCCCAGTCTAAAGTTGTTCTCTCGGTTAACAATAAAAATTTGTGGAAAAAAACCGATCGAGCAGTGAACAGTATAAAATAAATGCGATGCAAATAATTATAAGTACAAGGTTCAGAATTTGTTTATGGAAGTTCGGATATCAAATCCTCCCCTTCTTCCTTTGCAGGAAGGTTCCACTAGAAGACTTTGATGAATAGACACTGTAGACACCCAATCACTGAGCCTCGCTCCAAGTGAACTCCTAGCAATCTGTTGGTCCGAAAATAGGATCAAAAAGATAGCCAGCGCGTTTCTATGACAATGAAACTCGATTTACAATGATAAACCAGAAGATCTCGAAGATTTTTCTAATAAGAACAAATGAATGTTCTTCGAGATTAAACACTGGGACTTAGAATATTTTTGCTTGAGTGTTTTAAAATCCCAGAGTGCGAGAGAGCTTGTGAATGTTGAGAGTACGTAAAATCACCGAGAGCTTCTTCATTTGAAATCTTCAACTATTTATACTCTTCAACCTCAACGGTCAATAAATGTAGCCAGTAGATACAAACCCCTTTGCAATCTTCATCGTATCACCGCATTTAATGCTCCATTAATGCTATGAAAAAGATAATCTACGCTTGTCAGGGCTTAATTGACTTATATACCAAAGCGGGTAAATATCGTATCAATCACTCTGTGTACTGTGCAACTTTGCTCAAAATATCTCTGATCTTGTCTACTTAATTCAAATTTTTTAACAGGCATTTATACGATTAAATCGCGATCGTTTATTTCTCTCAAATAAACATCTGATAGCATTTGAAGAAATCCGAAGCTCACATCTGTTGTAGCCCTGAAGTCTAAATACTGTTCTCAAATATATAAACTTATCTCTTGCATTAATAACTTCAGATCTGAAGTCATTTAAAGAATGTTATACTGAGAACTGAAACTTTTCCCTTTTTGATTTCTATCTCTCAAATCAGAAAGACTCTTTCTTAGACTTCCCCTTTTGTAGAATCGCGAATCTGTCAGATCTGAATTTTCGAAAATAACTGAATAGCTCAGAATTACGTTCTCGAAATCTAACAAGTAATAACTGATACTATGAAAGTATTCTGTAACCAGATCTGAGTCTGTCACATCTGATATGTTCGGACCTGAAATATACTTTCTGCACACACATACTGGATCTGTTACAATAGACTCTGAATCAATTCTAATACTATCAAATCTGAAATCCTAAACCCGATAACCGAAATACTTGACCCGATATCTGAAATAACCCGAATACCCAAATCTGATATACTCTAAAACTGAATACTTCGAATCTGGGTTGCTCTTATCGATTTGCTCGGTCTGATCTGAATCCGAATATACTGTTCCCAAAAATCTCGGATCTGAATACTTATCCCGATAACTGAGATCTGAAAAACTTAACTTCTCTTCCTTGAATTCTCAACATCCAGATCTTATTCTTAATTTAAATTCTTAACCTTGTTTTCGTTATCACCAAAACTTATTAAATTTTATCTCAACAATTTCCCTCTTTTTGGTGATGACAAGACTTAGCAGCCTTAGACTTAAAAGATAATAAAGATATGCTCGAAGTCGCGCTATGTATATATATATTCAAAACTTCTAAGTACAAGAGTTTTGTACAAAGAACTGAAAATATCAAAACTGAGTTAAGATCATTATCCTCCAAACCAGTATCTGAATCCTCTCTGTCTAGAACTACTCTGCGAACCACTACCTCTCTTCTTAGCAGGCTCACTTCTACTGCCTCCTCGTCCACCAGGTTTGTTCCTATTACCAGGTGGAGGCTGCAGACCTTGGCCTTGGCTGCTACCCACTTCCCCCTTTTTGTAATCAAGGCCCATATTGAAGAAGGCTATGAGTTCAGCAAGGTTATCACGAAGGGTAGTATAATGTTCCTGTGTTTCTACACGGAATTCAAGCAAGTCATTTGGAATAACAGCCAGATGTTCTTCAAACTCCTTAGACAAAGCAGCCTTTTGATCTTTTACCTCCTTACGGAAGATCTCGGTTTGAACACGAGCATCTCTTTCTTGATTATCAGCTCTGGTTAGAAGTGAAGTCTCAAGGATTGAGATCTTTGCAAAGAATTCTGCCTTGAGCCTCTCAATTTGAATTTTGGTTTGCACATGCTCAAGGGAAATCTGATCCACTGAAGCACGGAGCTATGCAACTCTGCTGTAAGATCTGGAGGAAGGACAGCATTTGGTTCATCGCCTAGAGGAATATCATCTGTAGTGAAATGCATCGGAGAATCAGAATACGAACTCGGAGAAACTAAATCTGCATCCTGAGAGAGCTGAGAAATATCTAGATCTACTGTAGGATTTGTCTCTGTATCTACAACTGGTGCTTCAACAACTGTATCGGAAGAAGGTATGCTGATAGAATCCACAATCTGTATACTATACTGTACATTTGTAACACCGCAGATTTAACGACTGTCCCCACTGTACCAACACTGATCTTTCCAGTGTGTTTTGTCGTCACTCGCACGCACCCTGAGAAACTTCCCAGAGGGTCACCCATCCCAAAATTGTTCCATGTCAAGCACGCTTAACTTTGAGTTTTTAAGTGATGAGCTCCCGAAAATAAGATGCACCTTGTTGGTATGAGTAGTACCAACTAAATCTGATAAGCCTTCCTAACTAGCCTCAATTACATCTATAACATCCCAGTCTCGTAATCCCTCTCATTCCGGTGTGGGATCGGTTCGTATTCTATGTGCCCCTTCGCCTCTACAAGCCTGCCAGGAGCCGCTCATTGTCCGTGCAACCTCTGGCACCGACGATCACTCCCCGCCCTCTTTTGAGCCCCGGACCTCACATGCCCACCAGCTTCCGCTTGGTTCGTCCCCGAACAACACCGTACTAAGAGAGGTCCGCTCTGATACCATTTGTAACACCCCAGATTTAACGACTGTCCCCACTGTACCAACACTGATCTTTCCAGCGTGTTTTTTCCTCACTCGCACGCACCCTGAGAAACTTCCCAGAGGGTCATCCATCCCAAAATTGTTCCAAGTCAAGCACGCTTAACTTTGGAGTTCTTAAGTGATGAGCTCCCGAAAAGAAGATGCGCCTTGTTAGTATGAGTAGTACCAATTAAATCTGATAAGCCTTCCTAACTAGCCTCAATTACATCTATAACATCCCAGTCTCGTAATCCCTCTCATTCCGATGTGGGATCGGTTCATTCATGTGCCCCTTCGCCTCTAGAAGCTTGCCAGGAGCCGCTCATTGTCCGTGCAACCTCTGGCACCGACGGTCACTCCCCTCCCTCTTTTGAGCCCCGGACCTCACATGATTCCACCTTTAAATATATCTCATTTTAAAGGAATGTTAGCATTTTCTTTTATTCCCAATTTTGAAGTGCACTTTTAAGGCCTAGTTTTTTTAAATAGGGGTAACCCTTTTCCCCCTCCCCACTCCTCACGTAATCACACACACAAAAACAAAAAGAGGCGGCTAGGGCTCTTGTGATTGCCGAAAGTTCTGAAATTTTTCTCAAGGGAAAACTTGTAGCGCTTGTGGTGTTCTTCTTGCCGGATATCCTCCATCGATCATCTTCTATTGAGGCAAGTGATACCCGGTTTTTTTCTGCATCGATGGAATCATATTATGCATGAAAATTGTGTTCTGTAGTGCATGATTGCTGCAAGTCAAATTTCGTTCCTTGATTGCATTGATGAGATCAATATACGTGCTTGAATGGCTTCTGGTTGCATGTGCTTTGCGTATTTCTTTTATGAGAAGAGGAGATATTTCTACCCTATAAAAATAAATCGTGATACGGATTTTGTTTGAAGCTTTTGGAAGGATCCCTTATACACAGAAAAAAAAATGATATGGCCGATAGTTAAATGTATGTCCTTGCGGTCCATTGTCTTGTTTGTGTGTGTGAGCCTCTTCCTCGTCAGGTACCGTGTTCATGACCTTTACTTTGTGAGAATTGTTGTGTGCGTGCGTCTTCTTCTCCAGTAAGAAAATTTTGAACGGGAAATTGGGTACCTGCACGGTACGAAAATATATTTTTTTTTTTTGTGTAAGTAGAAATCCCCTTCCTTGATGCACCAGTGAGATGGTATTACACTGTACATGTAGTCCGATCTTTGCTGCACCGATTATCTCATATGGCGGGTTGTGAAATTTTGTTGTTAAAACATTGAGAAATTCTCTCGGTGGCTGAAGGCCGACAAGTTTGAAGTCGTGTGCTTGATCTTATTTTATCCCCTTGTATTGAGGCCTTTGATTTCAACATTCTGCACGTGTTTGTGGCTTCAAATCAAAACTTTTCTTTTCTTCTGCTTGAGCCGATGGTTTCTGCTGCAAGGCAGTGTCTTTTTGGTGCTGTATGAGAGTTTAAAAAGGTTTGCTGCTGTTTTTTCTATATTTTTTTAAAAAAGGAGTTGTCGACGCATGGTAGCCGTAAGAAATTTTGATGAAGTTGTCACCTTCCTGCATGGTTTAGTCTTTGTCCTTTTGTATTTATTTTTATACATTTATTTCCCAATAGTTGAAACGGCAGAAATCGTGAGCTTTGGTGGACCTTAAATCAAAAACCTCACATGTGTACAAAATTTGAGAAACCCACGTGTGAAAGGAGGAAACTTGTGGAAACAAATAAAAAGGGGGTTGCAAATTTAAAATGATTTAATTTTATTGAGAAATTATGAGGGGTTTTTATTGGAGGGATGTTGGTTTAAGGAATATTATTTTGAGGTTTTTAATGACTTGTGGCAAAATTATGACTGATATTACGGGCGTGTGGATGACGGCCGACGGGTCGGGGTGCCCCGCCAAATTATTACGGGTGGGTGGATGTCGACCGACGGGTCGGTGTGCCCCTCCAAATTATTACGGGCGTGTGGATGTCGACCTACGGGTCGGGGTGCGCCGCCAACTTGACTGTTTACGGGCGAGTGAATGTCGGCCTTCGGGTCGGGGTGTCCCGCCAAATTAATGGATCCATATGAGCTTATTTAAGCTACTTGACTGATGACTGCAGGAAATTTCTGAGCCACACTTCATAAAATGAATGGAGGAATGATTAAAGTATTTTTGAGGTTAACGGTGTATTTTGAGGTTAAGGAAAACGATTAAAGGATTTTCATTGAGGATAAATCCTCTTATTTTTGAAAATGGGTTGTGTTGAGGTTAATGAGATTTCTTGTGAAGGATTTCATTTGGCGACCTTTCTATTTGAACTGTCGACAAAATAAGTTTATGTTAAATAAAAATATTTTATTGCATGTGCATGTATTATGTATTATTTGCTATTCCCGGAGTTTACTTGTTGGGCCTCTAGGCTTACTAGATTTCATCGATGCAGGTGAGGATGTATAGGCGGTGCTGGTTGACGAGGGCTTGGTCGGGGTGAGAAAGCGCTTATCGATGGACACACGTTTTCCGCATATTATAACATGGTTATGATTTACAAACTTTTATTCTTTGAGAAAAAGAAAACATTCTTTCGAGCATTTAATTGAGTTCTTATCGTTTCATGGATTGATGTTTACGATGACACCTGATTGGATCAACCTTTATGAATTATTTGGTATTTGAATTTTCTGACTTATGTAGTATATAAAAAAAATAAAAAAATCCACGTTTTTCATTTTAAATGTACGGGTGTTTCAACTTGGTATCAGAGCATGATCCTGTAAGATAAGCGCTCACCTCCACTCTGCTACAGTTCTCGTTCAGCCGCACCACCCAGTCTGTAAGTTTTAAACAAAATTGTTATGTTCGAGTCGTTTATTTTCTCATGAGGTTCGAACTTGCATATTAAAAAGATTGAGGTTGAGTTATTTACTGATACTCTTGAGGTCTAAATTTTTATTTAAATGGTAAATATTATTTAAAGTTTAAATGTCTATTATGTTGGTCATGTGGCAGAATCGGACTATTTGTGAGGATTGTGATTAATCGAGATGATTAGTGACTTAATCAGTTTGGATTAACGGTTGATCAGTCGAGATTGTGCAGCTTAGAGTGCTGTCTGTAGCTACGGGTCAGCTCAAATGCAAGTTGATCTTATATTTCGTCCAAAGCTGATGGTGTAAGCTATTTTTGGTTTCAGCTTAGATCAGCACTAGCGCGGGCTGTTGCATGGCCTGTGCTGATCTTAGGTGTTGAAGCAGATTGGAGTTGCTGGAGATTCGACTTAGTTCGCAGTGCACTGGACGTATCAGCTTAGAGGTTCAGTTTAGAGGTCCAGCCTAGAGGTAAGCTGGGGTAGTTATGCGATCTGGTTCGATGCATTGTAGCGCGAGCCGTTTGTTGTGGACCAGATTAGGCACAAGCTGATAGGTAAGGATGGTGCTGAGTCTGTGAGCTGTTTCGTTGGTCAGATCATGTAGGAGTTGGCCTAGCTCTTCTGAGCTGAATGGGGCGAAATCTGCGTACATGATACTGAGTTGTGTGAGCTGAATGCTCTGAGCTGGTCGGAGTGTGTAATCTAGTCTGAGATGTGAGGGTGTGATCTACTGTGGGCGTGTGGTTTGTGCACGCGAGAACTGACCTGTGTTTGTGCGTGAATCTGGTTGGTTCGTGATCTGGGTAGATGTAGTTTGAGATTCCTATGCTGGAAGTAAGATCTGCTCTCTTAGCTCCAAGCTGAGCTGGGTATTGCGTGGGCTGATATGTATGTGATCTGATCTAAGATGACGCGTGATCGGATGTGTGTGCATACCTAATCTGGAACCGTGAAGGTCTGAGCTGTTCTGTTGGAACTGTAGATCAGATCTGGAGTTTAGTAGTATATATAGGACCCGCTGACCCAAGACATAGCCATTTTTTTTTAAAACACAAATATCTTAACACCTCTTGAGTGTTCGAGAAGATCTCTCCCGAAACCCTCCTGGTTACTGTTCATTCGTTACCCTTATTTTCTGATCACCGGAGTTTAGACGACCAGGTTTGGTCGAGAGAGGTTGTGAGACCTGGATTTGTAATTGAGATTTATCGTTGGAATGAATCGATAAATAGAGGTTCTGCTGGTTTAAGATCTCTATTTGAGTGTTTGAGTTGCATTTTCGGGTTCCATTTCGTGTGTTGAACAATTCTGGAGATTTTGTATTGTTCGCATATTTGAGGTACCTGCTGGTTGACGTGTCAGCTGGTGTTGTGAGCTAGCAGCTGGTCGGTGGCAAAACCAATCAAAGCGTGTTTTAGCACGAGATTCCTGAAACGCTGTCGTTGCGTGAAGTCTGGTTGCGCGTGTTGTGATCAGCAGGTGCGTTAGTGTATTTGCGTTGAGGATCAAAACGACTACGTTTAGATTAGTTGGCGCGACGTCGTTTCGATGTTGCGTCTGGTACCAGCTGGTGGATTTGCGTACGAGTGTCTGCTGGTTGTTCAGCAGGAGTAGATGTCAATGCGGGTCAACTTTCCTGTAGCTCGAGGATTCCTGAAACGCTGTCGTTGCGTGAAGTCTGGTTGCGCGTGTTGTGATCAGCAGGTGCGTTAGTGTATTTGCGTTGAGGATCAAAACGACTACGTTTAGATTAGTTGGCGCGACGTCGTTTCGATGTTGCGTCTGGTACCAGCTGGTGGATTTGCGTACGAGTGTCTGCTGGTTGTTCAGCAGGAGTAGATGTCAATGCGGGTCAACTTTCCTGTAGCTCGA
>KQ991168.1:45253-64819 GCA_001598015.1 Dorcoceras hygrometricum | reverse complement strand
ACCTAGACGCTGGGTCAGCAGCAGGAATAATGAACACCAACTGATAGTTTATATTTTTTGGACAGTTGATCTTAGGTTGCTCAAGTCTGGTTTTGTATGTAAGAATCAAGCGTGTACTAGTAAACTTAGCTTGTAACCACCGTGGACCATGAAGTATTCTTATAAATGAATAATATTTACGATACAAGCTGAATCTTTTAAGCTTCTGCTCGTTGTACAAGCTGAACCCTTTAAGATTCTGCTGGTTGAAAAAGAAATATTTTATTATCTTATATACGAACCAGATTAGATTTAATAAACTTGTTTAGTTTACATTACTAACCCACTGATTGAGATTAGAGACTTAATTGTGAGCAGAGAGCCTCACATGATTGCTTATGCATCTCGACAGTTGAAGCCCCATGAGACGAGATACCCCGTTCATGATCTTGAGTTGGCTGCGATAGTGTTTGCCTTGAAGATTTGGCGTCACTATTTGTACGGAGAACAATTTGTGGTGTACACCGAGCACAAGAGTTTAAAGTATATCTTCACGCAGTCGGATTTGAATATGAGGCAACGCCGCTGGATGGAGTTGCTGAAGGATTTTGAGTGTGAGATTCAGTATCAGCCTGGGCGGATGAATTTAGTGGCCGATGCTTTGAGTAGGAAAGCCCAACCGGCGATGTTGACGTCGATGAGAATATCCAAAGTTCACGAGGATTTGGGGACTTCTGGGTGGCGTTTTCAGTCGAGTGATCAGTACTTTGTGGTTTCTTCTTTTCAAGTTGAGCCACAGATTGTAGCAGACATTAGAGTAGCGCAGAGGACTGATCCGTATGTGCATGAGTTGAAGATTAAGGCTCAGAATGGTCAGTCTGAGGATTTTTCTGTTGCTTCTGATGGATGCTTGAGATTTCGAGGTAGATTGGTGGTTTCGAATTTTATTGATTTGAAGGAAGCCATCTTGAATGAAGCTCATTGTAGTCGATACAGTGTGCATCCGGGCGAGAGAAAGATGTATCATGCTTTGAAGTCTCACTATTGGTGGGAAGGCATGAGGAATGACATCTCTGGATTTGTAGCTCGTTGTTTGAATTGTCAACAGGTCAAGGCCGAGAGGATATGGATTGCTACAGAGTCTAGAAGTGCCTCAGTGGAATTGGGAGCACATTGCCATAGATTTTGTGACGCATTTGCCTCGATCGAGTAGGGGATGTGATGCTATTTGGGTTGTGATTGATAGACTTTCGAAGTCAGCCAATTTCATTCCCTATGATGTGAGGTGTTCGATGAAGAATATGGCGCGACTATACATTGACCATGTAGTGAGATTGCATGGAGTGCCGGTTTCAATAGTGTCTGATAGATATCCAAGGTTCAATTCCCGATTTTGGAAGATCTTGCAGGTAGCAATGGGTTCAAGATTGGCTATGAGTACAGCCTATCACCCACAGACAGATGGTCAATCTGAGAGGACCATTCAGATTTTAGAAGATATGCTGCGAGCAGTTGTTTTGGATTTCAGTGGTAGCTGGCAGGATTCCTTGTCCTTAGTTGAATTTTCTTATACAACAGCTACCAAGTGACTATATGCTGCGAGCAGTTGTTTTGGATTTCAGTGGTAGCTGGCAGGATTCCTTGTCCTTAGTTGAATTTTCTTATACAACAGCTACCAAGTGACTATTGGGATAGCCCCTTTCGAAGCGTTGTATGGTCGTAAGTGTAGATCACCTATCTGCTGGGAAGAGATTGGAGAGAAGCAGTTGTCTACTCCTGAGTTTGTGCATCACATGAAAGATCAGGTTGAGTTGATTCGGAGTAGGATGAAAGCTGCTCAAGATCGATATGCTAGCTATGCTAGTAAGAGACGCCGACCTCTAGAATTCGAAGTTGGTGATCGAGTGTTTCTCAAAGTTTCTCCTTTCAAGAGTGATGAGATTCAGACTGAAGGGTAAATTGGCTCCTAGATTCGTTGGTCCTTTCGAGATTGTTGAAAGGATTGGACAGTTGGCTTATAGATTGAAACTGCCTGATGAGTTAGCAGCGATGCATGATGTGTTTCATGTGTCAATGTTGAGGAAATATGAGCCAGATCCATCCCATGTGTTGAGGACTGATGAAGTAGAGCTGGATTCTACCTTGAGTTATGTTGAGTATCCAGTGCAGATTCTGGATTGGAAGGAGAAGCAGCTTAGGAATAAGGTTAGTCCATTGATGATGGTCCAGTGGAGCAAGCATGGTCCTGAGGAATCTACCTGTTAAGTTGAAGAAGATGAGACAGGAGTGGCCTCATATTTTTGAGCTTTGACAGTGGAGTTGTGCGGGTGAGTTCTAGTGTTTTGTTCATTTATGCCCTGTGTTTGCCTTTGATTTCGAGGACAAAATCTCTTAAGATGGGGAGAATGTGAGGACTAGAGTTTGCTAAGTACGATTTATTAGCTAATTAGATTTTGGTTTGGAATTAGCTAATTAAGTTTTTGATTATCGGTTTTCAGATGTTGGGTGAAATCTAGATGCTCAGAGTGCCCTTGTGTGTTTGCGTGAGTTGTTGCAAGCAGGGAGCTAAAGCTGTCGTTTTGAGCGCTGGTCAGATGTGGCGTTGCTGGAGGTAATGCGACGTCGTATTGTGTTTTCAGAAGTGGCGCTAGATAGAGGGATCTGTTAGCGGGCGTGAACAGTTGTGAGATTTTGCGCAAGGAAGTCAGCGATGGTTAGTTGTCCAGAGTCGTTCAGATGTCAACGATGGTCAACGGTGCTGATTGATGAATTCAGCAGTGACCAAGATCTGAGGAGCGCTAGCGGGACTTGATACTACGTCGTTTTGATAAGTTAGTGCGACGTCATTTTCTGTTGCGTTAGTAGAGAGTAGCAAAGTCTGATTCGAGACAGCTGAGGCCAGTTGCGAGATACTTCTGCCTTAGAATGAAAGCTGTTTTGTACCAAGATCTGAGTTGGTGAGACATCTGAATTAGTCGATGATGACTTATGTTGTAGTTTTGACTGGGGATTTAAATGCAAGTGCTGATCGACACTTAGAGCATTTCGAACCTTAGATTTCCTATCTTCTTCCCCGTTAACCTTCGATTGCTACTGTTCATTCGAACCCTATTTCCGTCGATTGCCGTCGTTTCTCGTCTCCGCTTGGAGCAAGATTGGTAGCTCTGAGCTCGTATTCTCTAGGGCTTTCGATTAGTACCAGTTTTGAGACTGGAGTCGCCGGATTTGAGGAACGCGAAGTTGCTGTAGTGCTTGAGTGTCTTCGTGATTGTGGACCAGTAGTTCTTCTGTTCTTTAACAGCCTTGGGTAAGTGATTCTTTACCGGATTAAGCTTCTTTCGAGAGATGATTAGTGCTCTGTTGGAGTAGGTAACTGAGTTAAGTTACTGGGCTTTAGTACTAAGCTGTTTGAGTTCAGAATTGAGTTGATGTTGAGATATCTTGACAGATTCGAGCTTGTAGTAGCTTCTGCTGAGTTGCCGTGGAGCTGCTTGGGCAGTGGACTTGAGTTGGTTACTACGCCCTTCTTGTTGTAAGATCTGTTGAGGTTTGAGGTACGAATTGAGTTATATTAAGCAGTTTCGATAACAACTTTGGGAATATTTCTGTTGTGTATTAGCTGTTGTGTTTTTCATTGACTGCTGCTTATGTGCTTATATCTGTTTGTGCGTGTGATGTATGCATTGATTAAGCATGAGCCTGCTGTGCATTTACGCATACCTATTGAGCCTGATTTCCTTTGAAAGCTGAATCCCTTTACACGTTGTGATTGGACGGCTGAGTCATCATGCCTGAAAGGTCCAACGTTGATGTTGATGTGGTGGCCAGCTGAGTCGTTGTGCCTGAATACCACACTGCCTTGTGATGGTCGACTGAGTCGTCGTACCTGAAGATCACAAGATGATGATGATTGATGAGATTTGCACAGCTGAGTCGTTTTGCTATTCTATTTGCCTACCGATGATTATTGGTAGCCCTTTCATGCATTGCATGATAGATATATTGCATTGTCTGATATGATTTATGCTTTTATTGTTCTCTTCGTACTGAGGTTTGACCTCGTTTGTTTTCCCTGTTTTGGGCTGCCTTGGTTTGTGTTGGCCTTTGCAGGTTCTTCAGGTAACCAAGCTGGACAGAGTGGAGCTTCAGCTGGTCGATCCCCTTTTTGAATTGAGTCCCAGTGTAGTGATATTTATATTGAGCCAGGGGATGTCCCGTGCCTCTATTTATGTTGGGGATCGGGTGTTGTATTATTAACTGTTGTTGTTTGAGTTTGGAACTAAAATCTATTTTAAGTATGATGTATTTTGAAATGATATTGGATCAGGCCCTTATTCGAAAATTTTTAGCCCGTATTTTTATGATGTTTCCGCGTATTAGTGATTAATTATTGTATTAGCGCACGTGGCCTGACATCTCCCAAGTCTGAAAGTTTACCAAATCTGAAAATCCAAGTTGTTCCCCTGAACAATAGACTCAGATCTGAAGTAAACGAAAGCTGTCAACCTACAATTTTGTTAGCACAAAGACAAATCAAGGCAGTTCTAAGAGACCAAGAATATTTTGAAAATAAGAAAACTTAGAGTCCGGTAGGGGTTTCGTGAAGATATCAACAACTTGCTGATCTGTTGGCACATATTCCAGCCGGACATCTTTCTTGAGCACGTGATCTCTTATGAAATGATGCCTTATGTCGATACGTTTGGTTTGGTTCTAGAGTGCAACACAGGATTCTGGGTGATTGCGATGGCACTGGTGTTTTCACAGAGAATAGGCGCTTCATAAGAATCAATGCCATAGTCCTTGAGCTGGTGTTGAAAATCTGAGCACAACAGCTTCCAGCCGCTAGATACTCTGTTTTGGCTGTGGACTACAACCTGTGTAGTCTGCATCACTGTAACCGATTAGCTGAAAGCTTGAGTCTTTGGGATACCAAAGACCCACATTGGAAGTTCCTTTTAAATATTTTAAAATCCTTTTAACAGCTATGTAATGCAACTGTTTAGGCTCTGCTTGAAATCTAGCACACATACAGACAACAAACATGATGTCTGGTTTGCTAGCAGTTAGGTATAGCAAAGAGCCAATTATCCCGCGATACAAAGATACCTCTATGGTAGCTCCAGCTTCGTCTTTGTCCAATTTGATTGAGGCACTCATTGGGGTCGCTGTGCTGAGCAATTGTCCATGCCAAATTTCTTCAGCAGTTCTTTCGTGTATTTTGCTTGATTAATGAAGATTCCATTGTCAAGCTGTCTCACTTATAATCCCAGAAAGAACGTCAGCTCACCCATCATGCTCATCTCGAACTTGTCCTGCATTAGCATAGAGAATTTCTAGCATAGCTTAGGGTTATTTGACCCAAATATAATATCATCTACATATATTTGTACCAACAGGACATGATCAGATTTGATAAATTTAAACAGTGTCTTATCGACAGTGCCTATAACAAAATCATGCTCAATCAAAAATTTTGAAAGTGTATCATACCAAGCTCTGGGTGCTTGCTTCAACCCATATAGAGCTTTATCCAGTTTGTAAACTTGATCTGGATGTGTATGATTAACGAAGCCAGGTGGTTGTGCAACATACACTTCCTCTGTTAAAATGCCATTTAGAAAGGCACTCTTCACATCCATTTGAAAGACTTTGAAGTCTTTATATACAGCATATGCAAGAAACATGCGAATGGCTTCTAATCTAGCTACTGGTGCAAAAGTCTCGTCAAAGTCTATGCCTTCCATTTGTCTAAATCCTTGAGCTACCAGTCTAGCTTTGTTTCTAATTACTACTCCATCTTCATTCAGCTTGTTCCTAAAGACCCATTTAGTTCCTATTGCAGAATGATTAGTAGGTCTAGGGACTAATTGCCATACATTATTTCTTCTAAATTGACTAAGTTCTTCTTGCATTGCATCTATCCAGCTCGGGTCAGCTAAGGTTTATTCTATCAACTTTGATTCTATATGCGATATGAATGCTGAATCAATGTGATCATGCATGAGATGGCTTCGTGTGCGAACAGGAGACTGAATGTTACCTATGATCTACTCGGGTGGATAAGACCCATTTAGTTCCTATTGCAGAATGATTAGTAGGTCTAGGGACTAATTGCCATACATTATTTCTTCTAAATTGACTAAGTTCTTCTTGCATTGCATCTATCCAGCTCGGGTCAGCTAAGGTTTATTCTATCAACTTTGATTCTATATGCGATATGAATGCTGAATCAATGTGATCATGCATGAGATGGCTTCGTGTGCGAACAGGAGACTGAATGTTACCTATGATCTACTCGGGTGGATGATTTATATTCAACCGAAGATCAGATCCGATTGGATTTGCCCTTGTTCAGCTTGGATGTTCTATTGGTTGGCTTGATCTGGATTATCTGACACAAATTGATAAGTGCTTTGTTCCAGATTTGGTTCAGCTACCAATTGATGTGTTGAATCTGCATGCGAATCTGGAGCTGGTCTAGATACCAATTGATGTGAATTATCTTGCGCATTTGTTGCTCCATCACCAGCAGCTGGCACACTCGACGAGATCTATTCCTGCTGGTAAATGTTAGTTCTTGTTGGTAAACGTTAGTCAAATCAATGACTACTGGATTACCTGACAGTTCTGCTTGTGAGTTATCTTGTGGTGTGTCCAGATCTGGTTGGGGATTAGCTGAATGTCTTTGTTGTGGCACGTCATCATCTTATTCATCAAGGCTGGTTGATTCCAGAAGTGAACACAACTCATGTAAGCTCACAGCTGAATTTGATCGAAAGCTGGTCTCGTCTGATTCTTCTACGGTCAAGCTCCTGTTGTTGAACACTCTGTAGGCTTTGCTCACAGCTGAATATCCAAGAAATAGACCTGCATCAGATTTGGCATCGAAAGCTCTTAGGTGCTTCTCATATGGGGTAACTCCATGAGTTTTGTTAATCATAGATCTGTTCTGAGTGTAGCAAGCTTGTTAACTGCTTCTGCCCAGAATTTTTGAGAAATGCCGGAATAAGCAATCATAGATCGAGCAACTTCTTTTAAAGTTCGGTTTCTCCTCTCAGCTAACCCGTTCTGCTGAGGAGTTCTCTCTGCTGAAAGCTCATTCTTTTTTCCAATGTCTTCCAGATAAGAGGATAGTTTATAATTTAAAAACTCAGTTCCTCTATCAGATCTTATCCGGTTGACAGTACAAGATTTGTCATTTTTTAAACGTTTCAAAAGCTTAATCAGCTGGTCAGCGGTGTCCGATTTTGATTTTAAAAACAACACCCATGTAAATTTTGTAAAATCATCAACAACAACTAGGGTGTAATTCGTTCCCCCTAAGCTAGTTACGGGAAAGATCCATATGTAAAAGTTCTAAGCTTCCGGAAGAACGTTGACCGCTTTTATTTTTAAAAGTAGATCTAATTTGTTTTTCCAGCTGACATGCTGCACAAATCTTGTCTTTAGAAAAATTTATTTTTGGGCATACCAGAAACCAATTCAAGCTTACTCAATTTAGCAAGAGTTTGAAGTTGAGATGGTTCATCCTCTGGTGCCACTGCCAGCTCTTGGAAGAGTCAGTGCTAGGCAAATCTATTTAGATCCCATCTGCTCTGACCAATTGATAATATAGGTATTCTCCGATCTTTTCGCTACCAATACAGTCAGACCATCCGGACTCTGAACTGTGCATGTGTGCTTTTGAAAGTTAACTGTGTAACCATTGTCACACAGCTAACTTATACTAATCAAATTATAGCACAAATTCTCAACAACAAGAATATCAGATATGGAAATGTTACCATGGGTAAGCTTACCCTTACCCATAGTGTTACCGTGTGAGTTATCACCAAACACAATCTTAGCTCCTTTGTGTTGTACCACATCTGACAGCAGCTTTGGATTACCAGTCATGTGCCTCGCACATCCGCTGTCCAGATACCAAAGATAGACTCATCTGCAGCTTTGTACCTGCTGACCTGCAATCACGAAAAAAAATTTTGGTATCCAATTTTACTTGGGTCCAGATCCGATTACCCCTTTCGGGACCCATACTTGAATTACATTAACAGTCTTCCCAGTATGTGCGTCCATAAGGGTACGTGCAGAAATGTTGTGAGATCTATTGAGCTTTGGCTTAGTATGTGGACCATTCAGATCTCGTTGGGGCTGAACCTTTACCCACACAGATTTTACCTTCTTAGAACCACGCCTGGATTGGTTGGGAACAGACGGCTTAGAACCAGCTTTCACCTTATCTTTCGCAAGTCTGTTCTAGCCAGCTTGGCTTGGAGTTCTCAGGTCTGATATATCCGATACCAGCTTTGCCTTTTTGGTTCAGTTTTCCAGAGGTCTGGTCATCATACTTTACCGACTCATAAGCATTGTGTAACACGCTGGCTTTGACAAAATTCATCTTTTTGAACTTGTCATATGCCAGATCTGATTGAGTACTCGTTCCATCAGAGCTGTTTTCTCAAACGCTGAAACCTAAGCCAGATTTGTTGTTCAGTGGCTTTTGAGTCTCATGCCGCTTGCTCAAGGAAACCGAAGACTTGGTCCAAGAGCACATCACTTCATTTAACCTTTCGTTTTCAGATTTGAGCTCACAAGACCTATTTCTCAAGAGATCATTCTCAATCATCAGCTTACTCAACTCGATTTGTAAACTGTCAATTTCCCCAAGTTGAGCAGTGCTTGGTTCATGAACTATTTTTCAAACCCTTGTTTTCATCTTTGACTTCCTCGAATGTTTGATAAAGCTTACGGTACTCATGGAACATTTCACTTAAGTGCGTTAATAAGGTCCTCTCGTGTAAATTCAGTATTAGAAAAATCAAATACCTCATCTTCAGTAGTGGTCTGATTTGCCATCAAGCAGTGGACTTATTATGGCTCACTGTCACTGGATGAGGAGCTGCTTGATGTAGAATCTGAATCTGAATCCTCCCAGTTCTTGTTACTTTCCTCAGCAACAAGTACTTTTCTATCATTCTTTCGGTTGGGCCTCTTCTCAGATCTGGTCCTCATCCTTCTCTCTTTAGATCTATCGTCTTTCTTCTCATCTCTCTTAGATCTGTCCTCCTTCTTGGGCCTGTTACAATCTGCTGCGAAATGCCCTGGACGACCACAATTATAACAGTTCATATCAGTAGATATCTTTTCATATTTGTTAAAATTAAAAGAAGGGTTATAGGATTTTCTGAAGAATTTCCCAAACTTCTTGACGAGGGACATGACGTCGTTGCTCAGTTGTTCTGCAGATTTGCTTGGTGAGCACTGTTCAGATGTTGTTGCAGCTAGAGATTTAGTTGGTTGGGAGGTAGACGGTCCAGCTTCAGATCTGGTCTCCAGCTCGAACTCGTAGGCTTTGAGATTGGCAAAGAAATCATGGAGCTCAAGCTTGTTCAGATCTTTGGACTCCCGCATCGTCATGGTCTTGACATCCCACTCTCTGGGCAATGCTCTCATCACTTTGAGCACCAATTCTCGGTTGCTGTATTCCTTGCCCAAACTTGTAAGCTCTATCACCACAGCACGGAATCTCTCATCGAACTCCGCAATAGTCTCTCCTTCTCGCATCTTGATTGACTCATATTTTTGTTGAGGAACAGTTAACTTGTTCTCCTTGATCTCATCATTTCCCTCATAGATCTGAGTCAACTTCTCGCATATTTCTTTGGCAGTAGCACAGATTTTAATCTTGCTAAACATATTCTTGTCCAGCATCTTGTAAAGTATGTCTCGTGACACGTTGTCAAAATTCACCTTCTTCTTACCCTCAGTTGTATATTCAAATCTGCTCTTCTCAATCCACTGAGGTGCTCCATCAGATATATCTATAGCTGTATTGGCTTTCATTATTTTCATGGGACCATCTGTAATATCGGACCCCATATCATCATCTTGCGTGGCCAAATGAGCTTGCATCCATATCTTCCAGTCATCGTACTCTTCCTTGGAAAACATAGGAATTTTGTTGTGAGAATACGACATTTTTTAAGTATATAAAGCGGTAAGATAGAACTGTTCAATGACTGAGATGCACATGCTCTGATACCAATTGATAGGATCAATGGAATCGAATATATGGTTAAAATGATCTTAGTAATTCAGAAGAGGGGGGGGGGGTTGAATGAACTCCTTTCAATTTATTATTTTTCGAAACCTTAGAAACGATTTTATAAGCCTTCGCTCAACTGAGATCTGAGTTACCAGATCTGAGACTCCCAGTCTAAAGCTGTTCTCTCGGTTAACAATAAAAATGTGCGGAAAGAAACCGATCGAGCAGTGAACAGTATAAAATAAATGCGATGCAAATAATTAAAAGTGCAAGGTTCAGAATTTGTTTATGGAAGTTCGGATATCAAATCCTACGTCTAACCTTATTCCTTTGCAGTAAGGTTCCACTAGAAGACTTTGATGAATACAGACACTGTAGACACCCAATCACTGAGCTCGCTCCAAGTGAACTCCTAGCAATCTCCACAATACACGTAGATAACACGGCTGAGTTACAACCAACGTAATATTTGAACTGCTTCAAGAAGCACGTTCGTTACAGATTCAATACTGAATAATACAATGAACACAATATTTTGAGTACTGTAGATCTTCTGGTTCTATGAAAATGAAACTCAATTTACAAAAGTAAACCAGAAGATATCTCGAAGATTTATCTAATAATAACAAAGGAATTTTCTTCGAGATTAAACACTGGGACTTAGAATATTTTTGCTTGAGTGTTTGAAAAACCCAGAGTGCGAGAGAGCTTGTGAATGTTGAGAGTACGTAAAATCACCAAGAGCTTCTACATTTGAAATATTCAACTATTTATACTCTTCAACCTCAACAGTCAACAAATATAGCCAGTAGATACAAACCCCTTTGCATATTGTCATCGTATCACCGTATTTAATGCTCCATTAATGCAATGCAAAAGGTAATCTGCGCTTGTCAGGGCTTAATTGACTTATATACCAAAGCGGGTAAATATCGTATCAATCACTCTGCGTACTGTGTAACTTTGCTCAAAATAGCTCTGATCTTGTCTCGTTAATTCAAATTGTCTAACAGGCATTTATAAGATTAAATCGCGACCGTTGATTTCTCTCAAATAAAAATCTGATAGCATTTGAATAAATCCGAAGCTCACATCTGTTGTAGCCCTGAAGTCTGAATACTATTCTCAAATATATAAACTCATCTCTCGCATTAATAACTTCAGATCTGAAGTCATTTAAAGAATGTTATACCGCGATCTGAAAATATTCCCTTTTTGATTTCTTTAACTCAAATCTGAAAGACTCTTTCTTAGACTTCCCCTTTTGTAGAATCGCGAATCTTTCATATATGAAATTTCAAAAGTAACTGAATAACTCTGAATTTCGTTCTCGAAATCTAACAAGTAATAACTGAGAGTACTCTGAAAGTATTCTGTAACCAGATCTGAGTCTGTCACATGTTCGGATCTGAAATATACTTTCTGAACACCCATAACTGGATCTGTTACCATAGCCTCTGAATCAAATCTGATACTCTCAAATCTGAAATCCTGAACCCGATAACCGAAATACTTGACCCGATATCTGAAATAACCCCAATACCCAAATCTGATATACTATGAAACTGAATACTTTGAATCTGGGTTTCTCTTATACGATTTGCTCGGTCTGATCTGAATCCGAATATACTGTTCCAAAAACTCTCGGATCTGAATACTTATCCCGATAACTGAGATCTAAAAAACTTAAATTCTCTTCCGTGAATACTCAACATCCAGATCTTATTCTTAATTTCAGTTCTTAACCTTGTTTTATCATCACAAAAACTTATTAAAGTTTATCTCAACAACGTGATAAGGTTTTGGTGTACCACAATGCCTCCCAGACACGATAGGACCCAGCAGGATGAAGCTACGGTTCCTCCTCCTCCCCCACCACCTCAGCTGACACCATATGAGAGGGCTAATGTGGATATTCTAGCCGGGATCACTAGGCTTTTGGAGCGACAGTCGGAGTGAACCGATAAGTTGCATGAGGATGAAGTTGCTGAGAGGTTCCGGAAGCAGGAACCTAAGGAGTTTACTGGTACTACTGAACCACTTGTTGCTGAGGAGTGGATCCGATCTTTAGAGACCATCTTTGCTTACATGGGTCTCCCGGACGCTGATAAGGTCCGATGTGCTATCTTTATGATGAAGGGAGACACAGCTCTTGGGTGGGAGAGCACAGTGGTGGGATTGGTGCTGGAGAGTCTTACTTGGGAGAGATTCAAGACTGTCTTCTTTGAGAAGTATTTCACTGCTGATGCCCGGAGCCAGCTTATTCAGGAGTTTATGAGTCTCCGCCAGGGAGACAAGTCTGTTGCTGAGTATGTGAGGCAGTTCGAGCGAGGATGTCACTTTGTGTCCTTGATCGCGACTGTGGAGAGCGAGAAGCTGCGGAATTTTACTAATGGACTGCGATCGGACATCCGCCACGATGTCAACATGACGGACGTGGCTACTTATATGGCAGCGGTGAATAGGGCGTACCGGTCTGAGAGGATCCGGAAAGATATGAGGGAGGACTTCCAGAGGAAGCACCAGTTACAGTAGCCCGTCAAGGGCCAGTATTCGCAGCAGCCAGCGAAGAGACCATTTCAGGGGCCTTCTAAGGGCCCAAATCCTCAGGGGTTACAGCAGCAGAGACCTCAGGGCCAGCAGAGGCCTCAGGGTCAGCTGAGACCATAGCAGCAGGGGGATACTGTTCCTAGACCTGGAGGGATACCGATGTGGCAGATGTGCCATAAGAATCATCCAGGACAGTGCATGGCGGGTTTAGGCGGGTGTTATCACTGCAAGGAACCTGGACATATCTCTAAGGATTGCCCTAGGAGGATGCAGTCCACTGGTCGTGTTTTCGTGATGCAGGCAGAGGATGCAGATCCAGACATGACGTTTCTCACAGGTATTCTGTTTTATATTTCCGTTGTATCCGTGCTTTGACATGTTGGCATTTGGGTGTTTTAGAATTGCATGCCAAGTAGAGCACTGCTAGGAGATTCTATGCCCTAGTTGCTAAGTTGATATTAGTAAGAAATGTATATCTTCCAGAACTTGCCTTGAGAACTTAGACGGATAAAGATAACGAACTTAGAAATGTCATAGGTATCTAAACTATTTTTGGGATCTAGTTTGACCGTAAACGCGTACCTGTGTGACGTTTCTGTTTCAGGCGAGATTCGGGTGCTAGGTGTTACTACCCTCGCCTTGCTAGAATCAGGGTCGACCCACTCGTTTATTTCGAGTTTGTTCACACAGAGGATGGGGATTGTTCCAGAGGGCTTGGGAGTAGCTCTCGTCGTGACAGTTCCTTCAGGAGAGGATTTGAATACGAATAGTGTCGTGAAGGGATTGACGATGACGTTCCAGGATCACGCGGTCAGAGCGGATTTGGTCGTTTTGCCAATGTTAGGATTCGAACTCATCCTAGGCATGTATTGGTTGACGGAGTTTGGAGCGGTGATCGACTTCCAGCGGAGAACACTGACGATTAGGCCTCCAGGGCAGGAGGCC
This sequence comes from Dorcoceras hygrometricum, assembly GCA_001598015.1. Lineage (NCBI taxonomy): Eukaryota > Viridiplantae > Streptophyta > Magnoliopsida > Lamiales > Gesneriaceae > Dorcoceras > Dorcoceras hygrometricum. The sequence goes on along the minus strand of KQ991168.1, from coordinate 51,297 downwards.
TTCTTGTTTGAGGCAGCGAGGAGACCGCGGAAGCCCAGGTTCATATCATTTCTACGGGCCAGGAAGCTAGTTGAGCTCGGATGCTAGGCATTTTTGGCCAATCTCACCGTTACAGGAGATTCAGCAGACCCTTTACTGTCTGATGTGGAGGTAGTCACGGACTTTGCATATGTCTTCCCTGACGATGTAGTGGGAGTTCCATCGGAGCGAGATGTGGAGTTTTCTATCGAGCTGATGCCGGGTACAGTGCCTATCTCTAAGGCACCGTATCATTTGGATCCTACGGGGATGAAGGATCTGAGGGAGCAGATATAGGAGTTGTTCGACAAGGGATTCATACGCCCAAGCTTTTCTCCATGGGGCGCGCCAGTGTTGTTTGTGAAGAAGAAGGATGGCAGCATGAGATTGTGTATTGACTACCGGGAGCTGAACAGAGTTACAGTGAAGAATAAGTACCCACTCCCAAGGATAGAGGATTTATTTGATCAGTTGCAGGGAGCTTCGGTGTTCTCGAAGATTGATATGAGATCTGGCTACCATCAGTTGAGGGTTAGAGAGGAGGACGTGTCCAAGACTGCTTTTAGAATACGTTACCGCCACTATGAGTTCTTGGTGATGCCGTTTGGCCTGACGAATTCCCCAGCGATTTTCATGGATTTGATAAACAGGGTATTCAGACAGTATTTAGACCAGTTCATTATTGTTTTCATCGACGACATTCTGGTATATTCGAGGAGCTAAGAGGAGCATAGGCAGCACTTGCAGATGGCTCTGCAGACATTGAGGGAGCACATATTGTATGCCAAGTTCAGCAAGTGCGAGTTTTGGCTTGAGCAGGTGGCATTCTTAGAGAATATTGTGCCGAGAGATGGGATTTATGTTGACCCATCCAAGGTGGAGGCAGTTCAGAACTGGGGGATTCCGAGGAACGTAGCAGAGATTCTCAGCTTCTTGGGGTTGTAAGGTTACTATCGCAAGTTTATCAAGGGCTTCTCTTCGATTTCAGTGTCCTTGACAGCCCTGACCAAGAAGAATGCTAAGTATGTGTGGAGTCCGGAGTGTCAGAGGAGCTTCGATCAGCTGTAGAAGGCCCTCACTTCGGCACCAGTGTTAGCGATGCCAGTGGATCATGAGGAGTTTGTAGTTTATACAGATGCTTCCTTGAGAGGTTTGAGTGCAGTTCTGATGCAGGGAGGCAAGGTTATTGCTTATGCGTCGAGACAACTGAAGAGTTATGAGCAGAAACATCCGACGCACGATCTGGAGCTTGCAGCAGTAGTGTTCGCTATGATGATTTTGAGACATTACCTTTACGGCGGGAAGTGCAGATTTTCACCGACCACAAGAGCCTCAAGTACTTCTTCACCCAGAAGGAGCTGAACATGAGACAGCGCAGATGGATAGAGTTGGTGAAGGACTATGACTGTGACATTAGCTACCATCAGGGTAAAGCTAATGTGGTGGCTGATGCTTTGAGCCGGAAGACTGCAGTAGTGGCATGTTTGTCAGTTGAGAGACCACTGCAGGCTAAGATACAGAGGTTCGGACTGGAGTTATATTCAGGAGGCTGTGCATCGAGTTTGGCAGTGCTCACAGTTCAGCCGACTCTTCGAGAGAGGATTAGAGACGGGCATTGTTGAGTTAAGCGTGCAAGGGTGAGAACAGTACTGGGATGGGTGACCTCCTGGGAATTTCTCATAAGTCAATCTGCTGACGTTGCGCCGCTTGACCTGGTTGGCCATGTGGGCTGTAAAAGTGTGATGCCAGATCTTAACGGGTAATACTATCTCTGCTGGGGATAGGGCCGGCGGTAGGGGAAGGGTAAGACTGAACTCTAAGGGAATTGAGACAGCACCAGCAGTTAGACACGCACCTCCTCTGACTCATGGGCCTAACAGCCCAACCCTAACACGCATAATAGGTGCACTCTGTGCTGCCACATTATAAGGAAATAAAGTTGCACCTTGGCTAACAGCTATAGCTTTTGACCTAGTGGTAAGCGCTTGATCCTAATAGGCAGGCCTCTGATGAGCAGTTACAGCAGTGGAGACAGCAAGATGAGGCTAGGGGCTGAGGCCTAGACATTTGAGGATGGGATCGTACATTTTATAGGTCAGATTTGGGTGCCGAGTACTGGGCAGCTGAGAGCTGAGATCTTAGCAGAGGCGCATGCATCGACGTAATCTATCCACCCAGGGAGTACGAAGATGTACAGAGATTTGCAGACACTGTATTGGTGGCCGGGGATGAAGAAGGATATCGGGATATTTGTATCTGAGTGCTTGACTTGTCAGCAGGTCAAGACAGAGCCTCAGCGACCGGTAGGGTTATTGCAGCCACTCCCTATTCCTGAGTGGAAGTGGGAGCATATCATGTTATTGCAGCCACTCCCTATTCCCGAGTGGAAGTGGGAGCATATCATGATGGATTTTGTGGTTGGATTGCCCAGGAGTCCCAGAGGGTACACGACGATATGGGTGATTGTGAACAGACTCACCAAGTCAGCGCATTTCTTACCGGTGAATACTATTTTCACCCTGACGGGTACTCAGAGCTTTACATCAGAGAGGTTGTCGGGCTGCATGACATACCAGTCTCTATAGTGTCGGACATAGAAACCAGATTAACATCTACGTTTTGGAGGAGCTTACATGCCGCTTTGGGGACTAGATTGGCGTTCAGCATGACATTTCACCCGCAGACGGATGGGCAGTCGGAGAGAGTCATCCAGATTCTAGAGGATTTGCTTAGAGCCTATGTGATTGATTTCCATGGTACGTGGGACTCGAGGTTGCCGCTGGTAGAGTTCACGTACAACAACAATTTTCAGGCATCGAATGGGATGGCTCCGTATAAGGCTCTGTACGGCAGGAGATATCAATCTCCCGTGCATTGGGACGAGGTTGGAAAGAGAATGCTGACTGGGCTGTAGTTAGTACAGCAGACAGCGGATATTGTGACGAGGAGTCATCGGATGAGGACAGCCCAGAGTCATCAGAAGAGTTATGTCGATCAGAGACGAAGAGATCTGGAGTTAGCTGTCTGGGACCATGTCTTCGTGAGGATATCGCCCATGAAAGGCGTGATGTGCTTTGGTCGGAGGGGCAAGCTCAGCACGAGGTTTATTGGGCCATTCGAGATTTTGGAGAGGGTTGGTACTCTGACGTATCGAGTAGCGTTACCACCCAGCTTGTTAGCGGTCCATAATGTTTTCCATATCTCGATGCTGCAGAAGTATGTTCCGAATCCGTCGTACTTTTTGGATTTTGAGCCGCTCCATTTAGAGCCGGATCTATCATTTGAGGAGAGACCAGTGCAGAATTTATCTCGAGAGGAGCGCAGGCTGAGAGCGCGGAGTATTCCGATGGTCAAGGTCCGGTGGCTAATCACTCAGAGGATGAGGCTACCTGGGAGACTGAGGCCGATATGCGGACGCGCTACCCTAATCTATTTGGTACGTACTTAATTTCGGGGACCAAATTCCTATAAGGGGGGGAGAGTTGTAACGCCTAGAAATTTCTGAATACGTAGAAATGAGTGCATGACTAGGGAAAAAATAATTTTAGATGATTACATGCCATTGATTTATTTATGATTTTATGTTGCATGGTATGCATGTCGTTTTTCAGTCTGTTTGAGTTACGGACGCGTGGATGAGACAAGGGACAACCGAGATGAAAATAATTTGAGATTTTTAAGTCCTTAGATTTTTAAGAATGAATTTATTATTTTAAGCAGCAATTTCCGAAAATTGGGGTTTTTATGATCGTTTTCGCCTATACGGGCTGTTTTAATGGATTTTAATGTGTTTTAAAATTTGAGGAAACTTTTATTTCGAAAATTAGAGATTTTAAATCTTGAGTTAGAGTTTTAATGAATACTTCAATTAGAGGGGTAAGCATGTAAAAATCCTTTTTAATTTTCTTAATTAAACCTTAGGGTTATTTTTTTCACCCTCATTATTTCAAATCATAAACTTTTGCAAAACCTAGCCCCCTCCATTGCAAAGTAGCCTCCACTCCTTCCTCAAGCAACCCACATCGAAATTTCAAGAATTTTGGTGATCCAATGTGGTTTTGGTCCCGATCTCGCGTCCTCTACGTCGGTAACTCGCAGATCTCATATTTCTCCAAGACAGGCCTGTAATATCGATTCATTTTCTCACCATTTACACCATAGTAAATTTTTTTTAATGTTCAATGCATGAATTGTATGTGATTTATTTTGATCTATGTACCTTTGTAATAGATCCATGCATGACCCACACTTTTTCATCATGTTTCAATCGGTTCATGCATTGTCTCGATCGAGGAGGGTTCCAAGGGGCTGTGGCTCGGTCCTAGGAGATTCATGGTGGTCCAAGTCGAGGTAGGAAGGTGTCTAGATCGGTCAGTCGAGCCAAGGATACATTGAGAAAACCGCACCACCATGAAGCGTGCAACAACGCCCTTTTCACATTTCGTTCAGGCCGTGCGGTAAGGGGTTCGAACCAGAGCTATGTCTAGGAGAACCGACTAGACCAGGGGGTGGTCCAGTCGGTGGGGTCCGGCCAACGGTGGCCGGAGTAGGGATAAAGTTGGCTGGAGGTCGCGACGTGCATGGCGTGCGTGCGGCTAGTGTTTTCTTGTGGGTGTGGACCGGTTCAATTGGACCGGTTTGACAGGTTCGGTTGGACCGGGTCGGTTGGTCGAGTGTCGAGTCGAAATATTTTAAATTTGGTCCAAGTTATTTGTTAAGATAAAATTTATAAGTTTTGGTGATAACAAAAACAAGACTAAGAACTGAACATAAAACTCAGACCTGAACCCTAAGTATTCGCACTGAAGAGAAGTTAAGTATTTCAGATCTTGAAATCATGTTATCGTAATAAGTTTTTTAGATCTCAGTTATCGGGAGAAGCATTCAGATCCGAGGATTGGAAACAGTTTTGAGTATTCGGGTTATTTCAGTTATCGGGTCAGAATTTCAAATTTGAAGGTATCAGATTTGAATCAGAAGGTACGATAACAGATCCGGGTATATGCGTTCAGATGTGAAAAAACTCTACAGGGTTCTTCAGACCTCTGTTTTGATAGTGTCTCAGTATTACGAGAAGAGCAGTACAGTCTTCAGATGTGACAAGGAGCATTGATTCTGTAATAGTACAAGGAGGATACTTCAGATGTGATGGCTTATGTAAAGAGACTGTTGGGATCCGGATCACGCCCCCCGGCTAGGCAGCGGAAGAACAGAAATTACATGTCCGGGAGACGATCAATATGATATAATACAAATATTATGACATTCATAGGGTGTTCAAAACACTACCTTGCTGGCAACTCGTGCCTGGCTCCGACCGGTTTCGTAAAGAAAACGGCACTTCACGGTAGACTGCGGTAGTTAACGCCAATCAGGTCCACGACCGGAGACTAGGTTTCTTCGTCAGCCTGCACTAGAAGAGCTGACGAGATCTGCACGGACGGATTCTCCTCGTAAAAGTTGGCCGGAACAAATTCCGGCGAAGAGGCGGCGGCGGCGGCGGCGGCTTGTGAGAAGAGAGGAGGGGCGGCGCTAATCTCTAGGTTTAGGGTTAATTGGAGTCTTGTATTTTATGATTGAAGTTAAGTCTAATTAAATAGACTTAAGTGTTGGACTTGGACCTGCCCAACGGGCCCGGGTCCAACGGATGAACATTCAGTTCATCTTCACCACCGAGACTTCATCGTAACTCCGATCGCCGATCAGATCGGACCGATCGACTCAGTTTCCAAAACTGAATACTATGATCTGAAAAACCGTTTTTCAGAACCCCAGTGCAAAATGACCGTTTTGCCCCTCAACGTCGGGAAATCTCGATTTGACCCGAGTTCACTTTTAGTAAGTCGCACTCCCCAAAATCCTCTTCTCGTGCTCAACACATTGAGCTGAGTATCCGTGCGGGAATCTCAAATCCAGTACTTGTGTGACCCTCAATGGTTCAGGGATACAGCTAGCCGTGGGCCCACAACCATTGCGGCTCCGGAATCACAATTCCGGACTTGCCCATCGGATCATGGTAAAGCGTC
>KQ991168.1:12391-29092 GCA_001598015.1 Dorcoceras hygrometricum | reverse complement strand
CCCAAAATCCATAAGACCACATTTATGCATTTTATTAATTTCATGGGCCAAAATGGCAATTTTAAATGTTATGCATTTGCTGATTTCATTGATTTCAGAAAATAAGTTGCGTCGCGGCTGGTTCCAGCAGATGACTCCAAGAGCGATACATGAGAAGGTTTAAATCGATTGAAAATATCTTTAAGGAGGACAAATGATTTCTTTTGAAAAGGGTTTGGTGTTTTACAAATTTAAAATGAGATGAAAGGGAATTTTACTAAAATTTCACAACTTGGTTGTAGTGTGTCATGCTTTGTAAACATAGCACCTTGCCACTAATCCCTTCCATATTTAAACTTGTTTTGAAAGCAAGATCATTATCATTTGCGAAGAAAATCTTCAGTGTTCTTCAAAATATTTTCCAGAGGAGTTCGTGTATTGCTTAGGAAGAAGATTCTGCCTGAATTAACCACGGTTGCAAAGCTTTGTTTAAAGCAAGTAAAAGCTGATCCTTTGCTACACCATTTAAAGCATATATTGATTTTATTCATCTTATGGATCTGCTTGCCTGTATGTTTAAGATATGTTGAAGTTCATGTTTAAAATGATTTACGCATGAAAGAAGGAAAGAAAGATGGGTTCAAAATGATTTTTTTTATTCTTCCAAGTTTTTCCAGAAAGTTACTGGTGTTTTTGAAATACTGAGGATTCGAGTTTGATTCAAGTATGGTCATGAATTTTTTTCCTTCTGGTGAATGGTAACATTGGAATTTGACGCTATGTAATCGGATGTTGTTAGTCGAATCAGTATAAAGTCTGGTTTGATAGATAACAGCCGATAGCGTAGCTGTCGTTTGATGTTGCAACACCAAGTTTAAATTCAGCTTTTGGTTTCGAGAATTTCTCACATCACTGTTGTCAGCTTTGTAATTGTTCATTAGCTGTTGGTTTTATTGTTCATCAGCTGCTGGTTTTATTGAGTCATCAGCTGTTGCATCAGTTTTCGTAAACAGTTGTTGTATTATTGTTCATCATCTGTTAGTTTGTTCATCAGCTGTTATTTTTATTGTTCATCAGCTGTTAGTTTTATTGTTCATCAGCTGTTAGTTTTGTTCATAACCAGTTGTTGCATTTGTTCGTAACCAGCTGTTGCTTTAATTTGTATTCAGCTGTTGGTTTGTTCAACACCTGAAAGCCTTTGTATCAGTTGTGTTGACGTCTGAGTTGACCAACTTAGTTGCGTTGACATCTGTTTGACCAAAACCAATTCGTTAATAGCTGAGTGACCAATTCTATTTCATTGTTACAGCTGCTCACTATTCAAATAGTATCCCAAGCCACGTCTGTTCCAAGTATTCGCAAATATTCTTGCAGCTGTTAACCTGATGATGTTTAAAGAGATTTCAAAGAAAGAAATGATTTTAACGGAACAAAAGTTATTTTAATATTTATGGCATAGATAACAGACGGTCACAAGGAAATGGGTGAGTAGTCGTCCAGATGTCGGCTGCCCTTTCATATGAGCTATATGCTAAAACTGATATCAGAAGTCATTTTGATCAAAGTGCAACACGGACCTAAGGAGAGCTTATAAGCCATAAATAAAATAAAATGATGATGATGAGATCAGGGCTATTATCCCCATCTCCAAGTTTATGAATGAAAGGAAGAAATGTTTATGAAACGTCTATGTATTTTGATTCCTTTAACTCAAGTTATGTATGTTTCAGATGTCTCCCTGTGTTAAATGAATTCGTTATTACTCTGATTTTACTTGTTGAGCCCCTAGGCTCATTAGCCTTTAAAATGGTGCAGGTATGACAGCTGAGGAGCGAACAGGAGGTGAAAACTGATGGCAGCTGCTGGGTGTTGTGTTTATCAATGGCCAGCGTTTTTCGTGTCATAGCTGATGTTGTATAGTATGTTAGACATCTGTATTAGATCAATTACAACAGTTGTATATTCAAACAGAATTTCAGATGTTGTAACTCGCAATTGCAAATTTATATCAGAATCTGTTTTTCCGCAAAAATGTTTGTCAGCAGTTGGCGCGCAAGTGTATACGTGTTTGTCAGCTTTTGTATTCGTGTTTCAATTTCTTTTTAAGTTATAAGAAATACAGCTTATAACAAATTGTCTTTCAGCCCTTCTTTTTATTCGAAAATTTTTATTTACCCCAATTCGTGATTTCTGTGGGTTCGGGCGTCACAACATGGTATCAGAGCAACGTTCCCGAGATAAACACACGCACCGTCAGCTGAATCAGAGTTCATCGTCCGTTCCTCTAAGTTGTGAGTTTATTTTCAGATCATTGTCTTTAAATTATTTAGCATGTTCTAATATATATATGTAGTGGATTATGGGCTATAGAATATAAGATGTCAAGAAGAGGAAGAGGTAGAAGAAGTAATCCCATAGAGGAAACCAACACTGACAATAATGCTAATATCATGCAACTTCTGAGACTGCTGGTATAGCAAAACCATAGAGGTAATGGCCAATATTCCAGCAGCCGAGGACCCAGTAATGATGATCCTCAAGAAAAGTTCAGACGACAGAAGCCAAAGAATTCAGTGGTACAACTGATCCACTAGTGGCAGAGAGTTGGATAAAATCAATGGAGGTTATCTTTGAATACCTCCAGATGTTTGATTTAGATAGGCCAAGGTGCGCTATCTACATGTTAAGAGAGGACGCCATGATTTTGTGGGAAGGAGTCAAATTGTCTGTAGATTTGATAAATCTCATTTGGGCAGATTTCAAACAAGTATTATTTGAGCAATACTTCACAGCTGGTAAGAGGTCCGAATTGAAAAGGGATTTTTTGACCCTTAAGCAAGGAATTTTAACCGTACAGGAATATGTGCGGAAGTTTGAAAGAGGGTGTTATTTTGTGCCATTAATAGGAAATGACCCAGAGGAGAAGCTGAGTCATTTCGTGGAGGGATTGAAGCCTATGTTCAAAATGAATGTTAGGCTATCTGTGACAAGGACCTATCGAGAAGCAGTGGATAGAGCTTTGCAAATTGAAAGGGATTGGAAGATGTCGATGAGGAAAGGCAACAGAAAAGACATGCCTTTCAGCAGAAGGACCAGAGGCCTTTCAAGAAAAAAAACAAGAACCAGCAGAGGCCTCGGGAGCAGAAGCCTATACCGATTCAACCTATTATCTCTGTTCCTGCTGGTAATAATAGTTCAGAATGTCCTAAGTGCCACAAAAATCATCCTGGACAATGCAGACTTGGACAAAATGTCTGCTATAAATGTGGAATGCCGGGACATATTTTGAAATATTGTCCAAAATCAAAGCAACTGGTGACCAGCAGAGCCTTTGTAATGACAACTAATCAAGCCAACCCAGACTCGACAATAGTTACGGGTGAGATTATGTGTCTTTAATAGATTCAGGAGCCACTCATTCATTTATAGCTGCTGAATTTACTAAGAAATTGTCCATCAAGCCTGACCAGGTAGCTGTAGGTTTCTGTGTATCAGTACCGTCAGGAGAAGAATTGATATCTCACGATGTATTTAAGAGTTTAGAGCTTAAACTTCAAGGGCATCAAAGTACTGCTGATTTAATCGTATTGCCAATGCATGAATTTGTTATGATTTTGGGAATGGATGGTTAACCAAGTATGGAGTAGTAATAGATTTTAAGCTTCGGACAATAGCGGTTAATCCACCCAGAGGAGATTCCTTTAAGTTTGAATCTAAGCATATTTGTAAGATTCCTCGAATAATATCAGCTCTTAAGGCTCAACTTTGTTTGAGGAAAGGAGGAGTAGGATTTCTGGTTAGTATATTATCTTTAACCGTAACCAGTAGACCCCAGTTGTCAAATGTAGAAGTGGTAAGTGAGTTCCCCGAGGTTTTTCCAGAATATATCCAGGGACTACCACCTGACAGAGAGCTGGAATTTTCCACTGATCTAATTCCAGGAGCTGCTCCAGTTTCTAGACCACCTTACCGTTTAGCTCCATCGGAAATTAAGGAATTGAAAGAACATATACAAGATCTGTTGGAAAAGGGGTTTATCAGACCAAGTACTTCCCCCTGGGGAGCCCCCGTTTTGTTTTTTAAGAAAAAGGATGGGAGTTTGAGGCTATGTATAGATTATCGACAATTAAACAAACTGACCATTAAGAATAAGTATACATTACCTAGGATAGAAGATCTGTTTGACCAGCTAAAATGGTCTATAGTATTTTCTAAGATCGACTTGAGGTCTGAATACCACCAACTGAAAATAAAAGCAGCAGATGTTTATAAAACAGCCTTTAGAACTCGATATGGCCACTATGAATTCTTAGTTATGCCATTTGGACTTACGAATGCTCCATCAGCTTTCATGGATTTAATGAATAGAGTCTTTCAACCATTTTTGGACCAATTTGTAGTAGTATTTATTGATGATATCTTAGTATATTATAAGACCAGATGCGAGCATGTCCAACATTTGAGAACAGTTCTCCAGATTTTGAGAGATAAACAGTTGTTTGCTAAATTTAGCAAATGTGAATTCTGGTTGGAGAAAATATTGTTCTTAGGCCATATTATATCTAAGGATGGAATAGAAGTTGACCCAGCTAAAGTAGAAGTTGTTCGCGACTGGCCAATACCAAAGACCGTTGCAGAGATAAGGAGTTTCTTGGGTTTAGCCGGATATTATAGGCGATTTATCCAAGGATTCTTTAAGATAGTTGTTCCTTTGACTACGGTAACAAGGAAGCAAGTGAAGTATAACTGGACAGCTGAGTGCCAAAACAGTTTTGACAAGCTGAAGCAAGCGCTGATAGAAGTACATGTGTTAACAATGCCATCTGATCAGGGAAAGTTTGTAATTTATACAGACGCATCCAAAATGGGTTTAGGAGCTGTGTTGATGCAGGATCATAAAGTAATATCATACGCATCTAGACAGATGAAGGATCACGAGAGGAATTACCCAACGCATGATTTGGAACTGCAGCTGTTGTCTTTTCCCTTAAGATATGGACACATTATCTCTATGGGGAGAAGTGTGAGATATTCACAGATCATAAAAGTTTGAAATATTTCTTTACCCAGAAAGAATTGAATATGAGGCAGAGGCGATGGTTGGAGCTGGTTAAGATTACGACCGTACGATCAGCTATCACCCAGGAAAAGCAAATGTGGTAGCTGATGCTCTAAGAAGGGAGTCTGTTGGATTAGCTCAGCTGATTGTTCAGAAACAGTTGGCAGCTGATATTGAAAATTTTGGACTTGAAATAGTGTCCAGCAGCAGTAATATGATTTTAGAAAACCTCTCAGTAAGATCAAATCTGATAAACCAAATTCGAGAGAGTCAGCTGAAAGATGAGCAGTTGCAGAAATGGGTTAAACAAGATAAAGAAAGAGGCAGCAACCTCTACTTTTCAGAAGATGGCGTAGTTTGATACATGGGGAGAATCTGGGTACCCCAAGTAGATGATTTGAGAGCTGATCTTTTGAAAGAAGCTCATACAGCTCCATACTCAGTACATCCCGGAAGTACTAAAATGTATAAGGACCTCCAGCAGTTGTACTGGTGGCCAGGAATGAAGAGGGATGTTGCTAGATTTGTAGTTGAATGTTTGACGTGTCAGCTGGTGAAGGCTGAACACCAGCGACCAGCTGGATTACTGAAGCCACTGCCCATTCCAGAATTGAAATGGGAGTGTATAGCGATGGACTTTGTAAATGGTTTACCAAGGACTGTTCAAGTATATAACTCCATTTGTGTTATAATAGATAGACTCACTAATTCTGCTCATTTCTTACCAGTTAAAACAACATATGAGGTGAGCAGATACGCGGATTTGTATGTCAAGGAAATAGTGAGGCTTCATGGTGTTCCGATTTCTATTGTATCAGATAGGAATCCATAGTTGGAAAAGTTTGCATAGAGCAATGGCTACAAAGTTGACATTTAGCACTGCGTTTCACCCCCAGACCGATGGACAATCTGAAAGGGTGATTCAGATTTTAGAAGACTTGCTCAGAGCATGTATTTTGGATTTTTCAGAAAGCTGGGATCTGAATTTGCCATAGGCAGAGTTCACCTACAATAACAGTTTTCAGGCTTCGATTCAGATGGCTCCATATGAAGCTCTTTACGGTCGAAAGTGTAGAATACCACTCCATTGGGATGAAGTTTGTGAAAGAGCTGGTTTAGGACCAGACGTAGTGGAGCAAACAGCAGCAGCTGTTAGAAAGATAAGAGAAATAATGAAAGCTGCTCAAAGCCGACAGAAAAGTTATGCAGATAATCGAAGAAGGGAACTGAATTTTGAAGTGGGTGATCACGTATTTTTGAGAATAGCTCCAATGAAAGGAGTAATGCGTTTTGGGAAGAAAGGAATGCTGAGTCCAAGGTATATTTGACCATATGAGATCTTAGAGAAGATAGGAACGCTAGCGTATCGTTTGGCACGGCCACCGCAGCTGTCAGCAGTGCATAATGTTTTCCATGTATCAGCTTTGAGGAAATATATTCCCAACCCTTCGCATGTGCTAAGTCATGAGCCAATTCAATTAGCACCAGACTTAAGCTATGAAGAGAGACCAGAAAGAATTCTTCTCCGAGAAATTAGAAAACTAAGAAACCGTAGTATTCCTATGGTTAAGATACAATGGTCTAATTGTTAGAGTAGGTGCCCAACTAGCCAACTTGTGGCGTGTGGGTTCTTATTGACTCTTTATAAAACAATCTTTATTTATGAAATTCGTATTCTTTTATGACATTCTTTATCTTCATTACTTTATAATGTTAACAATTGTGTTGGATAAAGACCTAGAATGCACAATTTTGTATGTTAGATGTGATAGTGGATATGATGGCTATCATGAAACACATCTAATAGTCACTGTGTGTTCAAACTCGTTCCTAGTCGATTGGGCCGTCAAAATGAGGATAAGGCCGCCCGAGTTAGAGACTAGCATCTGCGATGCGATGTACCACGTTTCATTGGTAGGGAACATTGTGATGTTTTGAGCATGCAGATGGATAGTGACCTGGTGATCTATCGAACTACCCTCGTTCGGACTTTCCAAATGGTTACTATTTATAGAGTGGATTAAGTCCGAGGTCTTGGTTGTACAGATTAGCCCTTACTACTCAAAACGTAACTGAGACTCTACATGATAGGCACCTCACTTTGACCCGTTTACCGACTCATTTTGGGTCATCAGGTGGCGGGATTGGGTGAGGTCCCGATGCATGTAGGAGTCGATGCTTCGTTGTCGAGGATTCACCGCTCGCCTTTGCGCGTGGATATCCTATGCTATCTGAGGAGATAATAGTGTGATAAATCTCTGGCCAGAGTACTAGATGTGTTTTAGGTAAATGGGTTTACTTAGTAACACACGCGATGTCACTATTTGATCTCCAAGATGTATGCATGGTTATTGGATCTCTAGCGACTCTCGATTTACCAATGGTCGTTGATCTGATCGGGATATTTGTGTTGAAAGGACCGTACTGTACGCTAACCATGACCAACTGGTTCTTGCAGGCACTATCAGTGATACCTAGGGGATCATGGGGCGATGTTGCTAGACGCTTTACCATGATCCGATGGGTCAGTTCGAAATTGTGATTTCTGAGTCACACATGTTGTGGGCCCACGGCTAGCTGTATCCCTGAACCATTGAGGGTCACACAAGTACTGGCTTCTCAGTTCCCGCACGGAAATTAAACTCAATTTGTTGAGTATAGGAAGAGGAAGGATGGAAGTGCGACTTCCTAAAATTAAACAGGGTCAAAAATGCAATTTCCATAAAGTTTGGGCTAGTTTGACTATCCTTGAAACTTGCAGGGGCCAAACTGCTATTTTGGATTAGGTGGTATGAAAAATTGTTTTCGCATCATAATACTCAGTTTTTTAAACTTTGTAGATCGGTCCGATCTGATCGTCGATCGGGATTATGATGGTGCCACGGTGATGGACTTGAAACGAATGTGCACTCTGGGACTGGGCCCGACCCAGGCCCATTGGGCCTGTTCAAGCCCATAGAAAGTCTATATATAGAGGCCTTACGGTTGCATTGAAAACATACTCCACAAACCCTAGAGCACGCCTCCCTCCCTTCTCCCACTCCTCACGGCCGCCGCCTCTCCTTTGCGTCGCCACCCGCCGCCGACGCGCCGACGCCTCCGCCTATCGCCGCCGTCGGACTTGTTCCGACCGTCTCGACGAGGAGATTCCGTCCGTGAAATATTCGTCGCGTTTTCTAGTGCAGACCGACGAAGGGATCGAGATTTCAGTCGTGGACCGGATTAGGAGAACGACAACCGCCTACCGCTGAAGTGCCGATTTCCTCGTGAAATTGGTCGGAGCCAGGCGCCTAGACGCCAGCAAGGTACCAAACTAAACATCCTATGAATGTTTAATTGCTGTTTATACTATGTATTGACCGTTCACGGGTCCAAAATTTTAAATCTTCCGCTGCGCCCCGGGAGCGGGGTCCGGATCCGTCGCTTCGCCAACCGTGGTATCAGAGCTTTGGCTCGGATCTGTCAATACATATATTGTACCTGTATTGCATCAGATCTCAGTTTAAAAAAAAAAAAAAATTTCCTGCCACTTCGCCACCGCACGCCCGTCGCGTACGGCGTGCGCAACTACCGCGCTCGATACACGGCGGTATGCGTGCGATTTTGCGTGCAGTGTGCGGCGGGCGTTGCGAACCTGTTGCGCACGCCCCGCGCTCATGTTGCGGCAGGGGTTGCGCGCCTGTCGCGCTCACCCCTGCGCGCACTGGCCGGCGGGCGTTGCGCCCGCTGGCCGGCACCCGTGCGTGCACGTCGCGCACGGTGCTGCGTGTAACCTGCCGCCCCACCTACGCGAGTTGTGCACGCAGGTGGACTCCCCGTGCTCACCGTTGCGCACAGGGTCGCGCGCAGCGTGCTGCACGCGTGCGGGCGGTGGTGCACCGCCCGTGCGGCGTTTCCGAGGCGGAGATGCGACGGCCGATTTTGAATTCTAGGGTTTTTTCGGACCTGTGCCGGACGGCCCGAGGGGTTTTTGGGCCAATATTTGATATTGGGCCCTTTTGGTCGGACCAAAATTAATTTTTGAAATTTTTGAGATTTTGGACCTAAAATTGTTTTAAGCCAAATTTGATGCAATTGAAAATGACAAAATAAGATTTTATTTATTAAATATGATTTTATATTTAAAAGGCGATTTTGTTGGATTATATCAAATTTGATTTGATTATTCTATTTATGTCAATTAATTGAATTGATAATGTTTGGGATGATCGAGAGTCGTGCCCAATGTGTTAGGTGTATGCTAGATTTTACATATTTTTGGTTGTAATATTGTTGATCTCATTTTCAAAGTGGGCCTGGTTTATGGCCCGTTCCCACCCCTTTAAAATTGTATCCCTATTTGTCATGGATATTTAAATGTAAATATTAGACTTAGTTGGAGGATAAATTTGAAGATGGTAGAGATGATGATCAAAGATACTGAAGACCGAAAATTTGTAAAACTGGAAGCTGATGTAATAGGATTGCATTTGCATACTGCATGTCACCTAGGATTGGATCTAGATCCGTGCTTGGCAACCACGGATCGCATAGCTCTCGCTTATCGATCATCCCAATTATATATGTGATATATGTATGTTGAATCCGTGATTTTAAATTTGATTTAAAATTATTGAGACCAAATTTCAAAATTAAAATCCCTCATTTTAAATTTGATTTAAAATTTATATCAAGATTAAAAGTTTATTCGATAAGCTAAGGGAATTTAAATATTGTTTAAAATTTCCTACCTTCCATCAACAATGGGTGTACGTCGATGCTACCCGTATACATGGCCCCGCTCATATTATTGAGGGGGTTATGTATGCCGGAAAGCTGTACACGTCATTGAAACTTGCTGTGAGTTGGTTGAAACTCCCTTTAACGTTGGCTCATATTATTGGGGACATTAAGGGGACCGTCCATCACAACTCAACATTGATGGGTCATCTTGACACGTGATAGTAATCGGCGTCATATTATTGGGCCCTTAATGGACGTGAGGTGAATACATGGAGGTTGCACCTGTTGCAATTGGGCTCTACCTTTTGAGGGTCATGGTTGGCTGATATTATTCGAGACCATGATTGCTTGATTGGGCTCTGTGTACCCACTAAGGAAACTTGCTTTCTCGATTTCATTAGAGGGTGGCTGATATTATTCGGGACAATGATTTCTTGATTGGGCCCTGTGTACCCACTAAGGAAACTTGCTTTCTCGATTCATTAGAGGGTGGTGAAATCGTTAAAATAGTGGGAGGGTAATTCATAAAACTAAATGACCATATTTTATGTCTTAGCGTTTTTCATGAATAGTTAGTAATGCATGTCTGTTTTCCTTTCAGTATAAAATTGCTATTATCATGTCTTCAATCAAAAATCCACTTGCTGCTATACTGGATAGCAACAAGTTCACTGGTTTGAACTACCAAGATTGGCTTCGAAACCTCAAGATTGTCTTGGCTTCGGAGAAACTTCTCTACACGCTAGAGAAGACCCCTCCGAAGGAAGCCCCTGCAGATGCCAGTCCTGAGGAGCTGGCAAAGCTGGACAAATGGTGGGACGATGAGCTTAAGGCACGGTGTTATGTGATAGCATCGATGTCTAACGAAATGCAGCGGCGTTTTGAGAAGATGGTGTATGCTGCTGACATACACCTTCATCTCAAAGAGCTGTATGGGGAGAACTCTCAGACTGAGAGGTTCACTACTATCAAGGAGCTCATGACGAGCCGCATGCGCGATGGGACTTCGGTCCGTGAACATGGGGTTTGTATGATTGGGCTCATTGAGAAGCTAGTGAGCCTTGATATCACACTTCCACATGAGCTGTCTGTGGATCTACTTCTCCTCTCCCTCCCTGCTGCATTCGACCCCTTTGTGGTCAACTTTAACATGAAAAAGATATCACACTTCCACATGAGCTGTCTGTGGATCTACTTCTCCTCTCCCTCCCTGCTGCATTCGACCCCTTTGTGGTCAACTTTAACATGAAAAAGCTGTAAGCCACCCTTGAAGAGGTGGTGAACATGCTTGTCGTGTTCGAGGGGACCATAAAGAAGGACAAGCCCGTCCTCCTTATGGGCTCTTCTTCCTCTGCGAAGAAGGGGCCCAAACGCAAGGGTAAGAAGCGTTCTGCCCCTGCGAAGGAGGAAAAGCCCGCCAAGAAGCCCAAGGCAGGGACTTCAAAGCCAAACAAATCTGAGGATGTTTGCCACCACTGTCACAATCCTGGACACTGGAGGAGGAACTATAAAGATTACCTCGAGCAGTTGCGAACTGCAAAAGGTATGTTCTACATCGAAATAAATATGTCTCTTAATTCGACTTCTTGGGTACTTGATACCGGATGTGGATCTCATATCTGCAATGATTTGCAGGTGATGACAAGAAGCCGACGTCTTAGAGAGGGTGAGACCCACTTGAGGCTTGGCAACGGAGCAAGGGTTGCTGATGTAGCTATAGGAGATGTTTATTTATTTCTGTCTTCAAATTTTAAGTTGTTATTGAGAAACGTTTTATTTGTTCCCGAATTAATAAAGAACATCATTTCTGTTTCTATGCTTGATAGTGATGGATATTCTTGTCATTTTGCCAATTCGATTTGCAATATATACAAGAATGAATGTTTGATTGGAATTGGGGAACGCGAAAACAATCTATACACCTTAAAAATAAAAGAAGTTCCAATTCACGATGTGGAAACACATACAACAACTATTAAAAGGAAAAACGATAGCTTGAACCTGGCACAACTTTGGCATGCTAGGCTAGGTCATGTTTCCTTGAGTAGGATGAACAAGTTGGTTAGGAGTGACATGTTTGATATGTCTGATATTAACTCCCTACCAACTTGTGAGTCTTGTCTCAAGGGAAAATTGACTAAACAACCCTTCACGGGCAAGCCTGAACGTGCTCAAGGCCTACTGGATTTGATCCACACTGATGTGTGTGGCCCACTTAGCATTGGTACTAAGTACGGTCACACATACTTCATCACCTTTACCGATGATCACTCTAGGTATGGGTACTTGTACTTAATGAAGCACAAGTCTGAATCCTTTGAAAAGTTCAAAGAATTCAAGGCTGAAGTAGAAAATCAGTTGGGGAAAAGTATTAAAACGCTTCGATCCGATCAAGGTGGAGAATACTTGAGTGTCGAATTTCAAGACTATCTTAAAGAGAATGGGATTCTCTCACAGTGGACCACTTCGGCCACACCACAACTCAATGGTATAGCGGAGCGTCGTAATCGAACCTTGATGGACATGGTTCGATCTATGATGAGTTCCACTAAACTTCCTACCTCGTTTTGGGGCTATGCGCTTGAAACGGAGGTAATATTGTTGAACAATGTCCACACCAAGGCGGTGGATAAAACTCCATATGAGATATGGATGGGCAAGCCGCTCAAATACTCATACTTGAAGATTTGGGGATGTCCTGCTTACGTGAAGCAGACAGTGGGAGATAAGCTGCATAATAGATCCATCTTATGCTACTTTGTTGGGTATCCAAAGAACTCTATTGGATACTACTTCTACTATCCCAGTGAAACAAAAGTGTTTGTTTCCAGAAATACCACCTTTCTAGAAAGGGAGTTTCTACTTGATAGAAAAGGCAAGATAGTAGAACTCAAAGAGGTTCGAGAACCATCTGAAGTACCAAGTAAGTCTCCCGCACCTCAAGAGCCAATACTTGATATGGACACGCCTAGGAGATCTGAAAGGGTTCCTAGGGCTCCTGTTAGATATGGTTTCCTTCTTGAAGATGATCGAAGTGATCAAACTGTTGGAGCGAAAGGTTACACTCAGAGACAAGGTGTTGACTATGATGAAACCTTCTCACCAGTCGCAATGTTCAAGTCAATTAGAATCCTACTAGCCATAGCCGCATGGTACGACTATGAGATATGGCAAATGGATGTGAAAACTCCATTCCTTAATGGAAACATTAAGGAAGAGATCTATATGACGCAGCCTGAGGGTTTCACATCTGTAGGAAGTGAGCATAAAGTATGCAAACTTCAGAGATCGATCTACGGTCTCAAACAAGCATCGAGAAGTTGGAACCTGAGATTTGATGAAACAATTAAAGAATTTGGTTTCATCAAGAATCCCGAGGAGCCATGTGTGTATAAGAAGGTGGTTAAGAATGCTGTGACATTCCTTGTACTTTATGTTGATGACATTTTACTCATTGGGAATGATGTAGGAATGTTGCAGTCAACTAAAGTATGGTTGTCTAGTAGATTCTCGATGAAGGACATGGGTGAAGCATCCTATATTCTAGGAATACAGATCTATAGAGATAGATCGAAAAGGATACTCGGACTCACCCAAGCTACCTACATCGATACCATACTTAAGCGGTTCTCTATGGAAGAGTCCAAGAGAGGACACCTGCCTATGTGCCACGGGGTCACTCTATCTAAGTCTATGTGTCCAAAGACTGATGAGGAGATAGAGAGTATGACACGTGTGCCATATGCCTCGGAAATAGGTAGTATTATGTATGGCAAGATCTCAACTAGACCGGATGTCGCATATGCTCTGAGTGTCACGAGCCGTTACCAAGCTAATCCCGGCAAAATGCATTGGAAGGCTGTGAAAGATATTCTTAAGTACTTACGAAGGACTAAGAATATGTTCGTGGTCTATGGGGGTGGTGAACTGAAATTGAAAGGCTACACTGATTCTAGCTTCCAATGTGATGTGGATGATTCAAAGTCAACCTCTGGTTTTGTATTCATGCTCAGTGGTGCTGTCTCTTGGAAGAGTTCCAAGCAAGACACCATCGCGGATTCAACCACTGAGGCTGAGTACATCGCAGCATCAGCTGTTGCTAAAGAGGCGGTTTGGATGAGGAATTTCGTCCAAGAGTTGGGCGTAATCCCTGAAGGAGTTGGTCCAGTCCCGGTGTACTGTGACAACACGGGTGCCGTTGCGCAAGCAAAGGAGCCTAGGTCTCACCAAAGATCCAAACATATACTGGAAATACCACATAATCCGGGATATTATGGCTAGAGGTGACATAGCAGTCGAGAGAGTCACCTCTGCAGACAAAATTGCTGATCCACTCACGAAGCCCTTTCCAGGACCGTTGTTTGAAAAACATCACGAAACAATGGGACTGCGTCTGATGAGTAGTTGGCTATAGGGCAAGTGGGAGATTGTTAGAGTAGGTGCTCAACTAGCCAACTTGTGGTTTGTGGGTTCTTATTGACTCTTTGTAAAACGATCTTTATTTATGAAATTCGTATTCTTTTATGGCATTCTTTATCTTCATTACTTTATAATGTTAACAATTGTGTTGGATAAAGACCTAGAATGCACCATTGTGTATGTTAGATGTGATAGTGGATATGATGGTTATCATGAAACACATCTAATAGTCACTGTGTGTTCTAAACTCGTTCCTAGACGATTGGACTGTCAAAATGAGGATAAGGCCGCCCGAGTTAGATACTAGCATCTGCGATGCGAAGTACCACGTTCATTGGTAGGGAACATTGTGATGTTCTCAGCATGCAGATGGATAGTGACCTGTTGATCTATCGAACTACCCTCGTTCGGACTTTCCAAGTGGTTACCATTTATCGAGTGGATTATGTCCGAGGTCTAGACGCTTTACCATGATCCGATGGGTCAGTTCGAAATTGTGATTTCGGAGTCACACATGTTGTGGGCCCACGGCTAGCTGTATCCCTGAACCATTGAGGGTCACACAAGTACTGGCTTCTCAGTTCCCGCACGGAAATTTAACTCAATTTGTTGAGTATAGGAGGAGGAAGGATGGAAATGCGACTTCCTAAAATTAAACATGGTCAAAAATGCAATTTCCCTAAAGTTTGGGGTAGTTTGACTATACTTGAAACTTGCAGGGGCCAAACTGCTATTTTGGATTAGGTGGTCCGAAAAATTGTTTCACATCATAATACTTAGTTTTGTAAACTGTGAAGATCGGTCCGATCTGATCGTCGATCGGGTAATTATGATGGAGCCACGGTGATGGACTTGAAACAAATGTGCACTCTGGGACTGGGCCCGACCCAGGCCCATTGAGCCGGTTCAAGCCCATAGAAAGTCTATGTATAGAGGCCTTAGGGTTGCATTGAAAACATACTCCACAAACCCTAGAGCACGCCTCCCTCCCTTCTCCCACTCCTTACGGTCGCCGCCTCTCCTTGGCGTCACCGCCCGCCGCCGACGCGCCGCCGCCTATCGCCGCCGTCGGACTTGTTCCGACCTTCTCGATGAAGAGATTCCGTCCGTGAAATATTCATCGTGTTTTCTAGTGCAGATCGACGAAGGGATTGAGATTTCAGTCGTGGACCGGATTAGGAGAACGACAACCGCCTACCGTTGAAGTGCCGATTTCCTCGTGAAATTGGTCGGAGCCAGGCGCCTAGACGCCAGCAAGGTACCAAACTAAACATCCTATGAATGTTTAATTGATGTTTATACTATGTATTGACCGTTCCCGGGTCAAAAATTTTAAATCTTTCGCTGCGCCCCGGGAGCGGGATCCGGATCCGCCGCTGCGCCAACACTAATCAATCGGAGCGAGAAGCAACGTGGGAGATAGAAGTTGATATGCTTTCCCTTTACCCACATTTGTTTGGTACGTAAAATTTCGAGGACGAAATTTCAATAAGGAGGGTAGAGTTGTAACGCCCCAAAATCCATAAGACCACATTTATGCATTTTATTAATTTCATGGGCCAAAATGGCAATTTTAAATGTTATGCATTTGCGGATTTCATTGATTTCAGAAAATAAGTTGCGTCGCGGCTGGTTCCAGTAGATGACTCCAAGAGCGATACATGAGCAAGTTTAAATCGATTGAAAATATCTTTAAGGAGGACAAATGATTTTTTTTTAAAAGGGTTTGGTATTTTAAAAATTTAAAATGAGATGAAAGGGAATTTTACTAAAATTTTACAACTTGGTTGTAGTGTGTCATGCTTTGTAAACATAGCACCTTGTCACTAATCCCTTCCATATTTAAACTTTTTTTGAAAGCAAGATCATTATCATTTGCGAAGAAAATCTTTAGTGTTCTTCAAAATATTTTCCAAAGGAGTTCGTGTATTGCTTAGGAAGAAGATTCTGCCGGAATTAACCACGGTTGCAAAGCTTTGTTTAAAAGCAAGTAAAAGCTGATCCTTTGCAACACCATTTAAAGCATATATTGATTTTATTCATCTTAGGGATCTGCTTGCCTGTATGTTTAAGATATGTTGAATTTCATGTTTAAAATGATTTACGCATGAAAGAAGGAAAGAAAGGTGGGTTCAAAATGATGTTTTTTTTTAGGCTTCCAAGTTTTTCCAGAAATTTACTGGTGTTTTTGAAATACTGAGGATTCGAGTTTGATTCAAGTATGGTCATGAATGTTTTTCCTTCTGGTGAATGGTAACATTGGAATTTGACGCTATGTAATCGGATGTTGTTAGTCGAATCAGTGGTTTGATAGATAACAGCTGATAGCGTAGCTTTCGTTTTGATGTTGCAACACCAAGTTTAAAGTCATCTTTTGGTTTCGAGAATTTCTCACATCAGCTGTTGTCAGCTTTGTAATTGTTCATCAGCTGTTGGTTTTATTGTTCATAGCTGTTGGTTTTATTGAGTCATCAGCTGTTGCATCAGTTTTCGTAAACAGTTGTTGTATTATTGTTCATCAG